>JANKKB010027563.1:0-11187 GCA_026225775.1 Bursera palmeri | reverse complement strand
TCTTATCATTCCCATATTGCTTTCTGTGGTTACTATATTCGGAACGGTCTAAGCTGACAAGTGAAAACGCAAACAGTTCTTTTTGAGTCATTAGTTGAGACATTGATCTAAAATAATGGTGCTGTATTTTTGTTATAAATTTCACCTTTTTTTTTGCTCTGTTTGGTACAAGAATTGAAGATAATAAATTTATGAGAGTTCTAGAATTTGCAAAGGGGTATATTTTTCCAATTACTTGGCAATCTTTGTGCACCCTAAAAGGAGTATATACCCAGGTTCTTAATGCCTTTCGTAAGAAACCCAGTTGGTGTTTGTTTGGATGCCATGGTTGTACTTGTTTCAAATATTGTATGCCAACTGATTTTCATTTGCTGAAATCAGATCCCTCCTATGCTACTTTCCATGATGAAGAATGGGGAGTTCCAGTACATGATGAGAAGTATGTTATCACAACCTTGTCTATCAGTCAAAAGGGCTCTGCTTCCCAATAAAATTCTGTTTAACGACAGTTTGGTCAATATTCTTCTCTGTATGCAGGAAATTGTTTGAGCTCCTTGTACTTTCTAGTGCTTTATCTGAACTCACATGGCCTACCATCCTTAGCAAAAGGCACATTTTTAGGTATTGTTCATATAAAAGACTCATATTCCTTTCTTAAATGAACTTGTTGCTGAAGTTTATGCTACGATTTGTGTTGATCCTCTAGTCTTAACCTGTAAATACTTTTTTGAATATGGTTTCCTCTATTTTACAATTGCTATAATGCAGGGAAGTTTTTGCGGATTTTGACCCCATTGCGGTCTCAAAATTGAACGAGAAAAAGATAATAGCAGCAGGAAGCACTGCAAGTTCTCTATTATCTGAACTGAAGCTGCGTGCCATCGTTGAGAATGCCCGGCAAATATCCAAGGTATATTCTCATTTCTTTTGCCATTTTTTGCTGTTAAGACTTAAGAGTGGCAGAATATGCAGATTTAGCCTGCAAACTGCTATTGGAGTTTAGAATATTCTAAGTTTTGTAACCATTTTGGAATATAGGTTTGTTTATAGAAAAACATGAATTCACTATTTTCATTTTACTTTAAAATTTATGTTAAAGTTCATTTCATGTTGTCTATGGAAACTCTGACCAAAGTTGCCTATTTGTAGATGTGTGATTGGTCAACACATTAATCTCCTGATGCTTCCTAACTTGTATTGTATTGATGATCCCCTTTTTCTTTAAACTCTTATGGGAATCACTTGTGATGTTTTGCTTTTCCGTACAATTAATTAAATAAGATATAATTAGCTAGATAGTGATAATTTGATCAGGCAGGTTAGGTGAAAAGTAGTTGAATGGTGGTCCTGGTTCCTCAGCAATTAGGATGACCCATATAGGACAAAACATATTACTACCATCCACACAGTTTGATGTCGAATTATTAATCTCATGTCTAAGTGTTATGCAACCTAATTATTCAATTTCAAGATGCCAGCTTGATTAGTTGGTTAGTCCCAAGTCATTTATCTGACTTGATGGCTTTTCCAGTCATTAACCACTGACCTTTTGTTATTGAAGGAAGTGCCATAATTGCATACTCCATGGTTGCTATGATTATGATTGCAACTAACTTTTTGCAGGGTTTGCTGATGCCAGGTCATTGATGAATTCGGTTCATTTGACAATTATATTTGGAGCTTTGTGAACCACAAGCCAATTGTAAGTAAATTCCGATATCCTCGACAAGTTCCAGTGAAAACCCCAAAAGCTGATGTGATTAGCAAAGATCTGGTGAGAAGGGGATTCCGGAGTGTGGGGCCAACAGTCATCTACTCATTCATGCAGGTGGCAGGAATAACAAATGACCATCTCACCAGTTGCTTCAGGTTTCAGGAGTGTATAACTGCAGCAGAAGCAAAGGAGGAGAATGGCATTGCTGAAAAGATTGAAGACAAGAAAAAGGAGGGTGCGATGGAATCAGAATTGTCCATGGCCATTGATGTATTAAGTTTCTCCTCAGAATGATGAACCAAAAAAAGTCTTGGTTTGTGACAGATGGAGCTCCTGGTTCAGTCATTTCTTTGCCAGTGACTGCTTTGCAGCTACTCTTTTGGGTAGTAATGAAGGTGGATTTGTGTATAAAATTTCATGAATTCCTATGCATCATGGATTTGTAGATTGTAGATTACTAAAAGTAAATTACATTAACTGATGATTATGATGATGATAAGGCCTGTCACAGAGAGCCGACCAAATTGATGTACAATTTTTTGTACAGTTGAGAAAGTTAGTAATTAGATTTATGTTTTAAACCAAACTCCAGCAACACAACATATCCATCACCATCAATTTCGTAACCTTAACAAGTTTTAGCGTTGTTCTGATTCAAATTTGACGACTGCCTTAGAATTTGGTGGGTAGCTTAGATTTGACAGTCCATTCTGTTGTAAAGGTGACATTGATGGACCTGGGGCATAATGTTTCTTTGTCCCTATAGGACAGGGAGGGCACCTTATTTTGAGACAATTTCGTGCTGTTGGGCCCAAGAATACAAAAATTGTAGGGTATAGCTGTTTAGCGATCTTCACAAGACAATCACTCATGGTATGTTTTCTTTGACAGCTTTCAAGCCTTTCTACTCAATCAAAAGAGTTGGGCAGTCTACAAAAAATTTTCTTTTAGCAAGGGTTATTTTAGAGTAACAATTACTAAAACATCAAAGCAACTTCCACGAGTTTGTTTAGATTCTGTCAGATGCAATTCACAAAAACCGTAGTCAGTATTATAGAAATACCCCAAATGGGCATTTCGATCTCCTAGAAATTTCATCCACAGTGACTTAAACACCAATTGGTAAGTGCTGACCAAAGCAGAGCAGCTTTCCGGGTGATGTCTGGTCTCTATCATCACCCCATAAATTTACAAATTCAACCCTAAACTTGTTCAAAGCTGTTCAATAATATGCTTCCGCATCGAGACTACCAGACTATGTTCTAACTCCCCGCAGGGAGATCTCAACAACTCATTTAAAATCTTTATTAGCGACACAAAGACAAAACCAGTAACCTGGCCATCCACACGTTAATTGGAATTCATCAGAGTAACTGCTACAGCCTACAGAACTCTTAGAGAATCTCGGCCAGAAACTAAAAATCATATGCAATGATCCTTGATCACAGATACTGACCACTATTAAACAATGCTCTTAAAGTGCAGTAACTCGCCTAAAAACTCTGGAAGCTGCTCATAAGGTGCTAATTTGTTTCACATGATGTGAGAATTATAAATCCCGAAACTAGATCAAACACCCAACGGAAGGTGCAAACTATGTTGTTCCCACTACTATCAATCTGCTGAATTACAATACCAACTGTACAGCTGCTCACTGAAAGACTACATAAATAAGCAACAACGAAAAGATACAAACTGAAAAGCAAAAATCAATCCTGAAAAACCAATAATATGGAGACAGATGCATGATTTTCATACAATAAAAAAGCTCACTAATAATCTTTCTTTCATATTCTGGGCTGGTGACAGAGCTTTCAGCAAGGCTTTATTTCAAATCCAATACTCAAAAGTGTTCGAGCTGATTCCATTGCCTTTTCACCTCCAAGGTCCATGGCTGCACCAGTCAATTCACCTTCTGTACCCACTGACCACTGGGTTGAAGTCGTTTGGTTTTGGATTGTATCTGTTTTCTTAAATTGCAAATTGTTCATGGAAGCAGAAGCAGCAGCAGCAACAAGCGGAGCACTTGGTGGGCCATGTCGTTTCTTTGGTACAGGCATGTCATGGTCATGTACTCCCTTATAAGTTATAATGACAGCACTTGTGTTGTCTACAGCTGTCTCAATGTGCTTGCGGACAGGACATCCAGCAGAAGTGCATCTATAATAATTCCTGAATATTTATAAAAGGCAATGAATCAGAGAGGAAATGGGAGAGGGCGAGGGAGGGGTGTTGTGCACCCAGTTGATTGAATTACTAGGGCGACAACTTGGATTAAAAGAAAAGGAGGTGAATATAGCATGTGAACCTAAAATTGTAAAGCATGTACAGCTGGATGGCTTTTCAAAGTAAATCAATAAACTGGGCTCTCATGGGAATATAATATCCATTCTTTTTAACAGTTAATGCCTTAACTGGGTCTGATGCATTGAATCAATCAAGAACAGATATCTAGTATCTCACTAACTGATACATCCAAGAAAAATAACCACTTTGAGGTCATATCAGGATTAGTAACTAAATTCTCCCAGTAAAGTAGTCTTCTCAAGGACTAGTTCCTTCTAATTTGTTTAAACCCTTTTGGTATCCACAACAACTAACTGAACAGTGCCCTTGAAATTTTACACGGAATTCTAGCTACTACCAAACCACTGAACTAATATGTGAAATTACTATTAGGGAAACAATGTTGTCATCTTGTCAGAAAAAGTATGGGATACGTTGGAAATTGGAGGGACATCTACTACATGCTACTTCAGCAATTATTCTACAAATTTTATATAGAAAAAAATGAAAGGAAGACTAGGGGAAAGCTATGGGGACATCACCCTGGAAAAAGCAGATTGAAAATGCTGTGATCGAAAGCAAAATGGGAATGAAAAAGCAAAGCAAAGAGGAAAAGGAAAAGGGATCATGTTATCCAGTTAAAGTCCCCACATGAGGCATATAAAATTACATAGTCTCCTGTAACTGAGACAAGATCAAAGCCCTGTGTCACCCTCCATAAAACCAAGATTTAAGATCCTTCCACCCATCTAAGTGCTACAAGACCAAGCCAGAAAAAGCACTTCAATCACCACAATTCATCAATACATAAAACCATAAGTGCCTATATGTAAGGGGTCCCTTGAGTGGATACTTGCACCATGCAATTGAGCTAATCAGTTAAGGAGGACCAATGCAGCAAAGGACCTCCTTGACAGGACATAATAGAACACAACCCTCCCATTCGTAATGGCATCTTGTGGTGCATGATATCAGAAATACGAAGATAAAACCTTGACACTCAGAAAGAATGACCAAATCGCAAATAAAGAGGAAAATGCCTTGATTCTAGTTACATTCAATGACCAAATCGCAAATAAAGAGGAAAATGCCTTGATTCTAGTTACATTCATCCATGGGGTTGGATTTTAAACAAAGGAGAAAAATCAACAGGAACCAGAGGGATAAAAAGGACATAAAATTTCTGTTAAGAGGGTTAAGGATTGTAGTCAACATTAGGATATCAAGGAAAGGGATCTTTAAATTATAGCCGAGGTTCCACCTTGACAAGAAAACTAGCCCTAAAAAATATTAATTGAGCCAATCAACTAAGCCAAGAATGCATTCTCTATAAGAATGAGATTTCCTTTTTCTCATCAAAAGGGAAGGAGGTTGGGACTTGGGTTCAAGACACGCAAGCAGCATTGTTCTATCAAAAAAAGGGAGGTGGGTGGAAGAGAGAGAGAGATTAACTGAGCAACAGTAGCAAAATTCAGAGGAGTGTTAACCCGATATAGATCATTCCTTGGTTAAAAAGCCATATCAAACAATGCACATAGCAGGAGAATAAAAATCATTACCAGACAAGTAAATATTCTCAAAACCAACTCCAATATTGAAACTTAGAAATTCTCAAAGCCAACTCCAATTACAGAAATTTAGAAAATCTCAATAGCCACAGATGGTTAGAACTTTCACAGGATGCTTCTTTTCAACCATTGTATCTCCAATATAAGCCGCAATCACAGAACATGGGTTCTTTTAATATGTGCCACTAGGGCACATGTTAAACTCGCAAAAAGACAAAATCTTTTGATAGAACTGCACTTTATTAACAAAAAGACAAAAACAATTCAATGACATAATAATTTTTTTGTATTTTTCTGGCCTTTCCCACAGAATGTTCAATGATCACACAATATCAAATGAGGTTGAACAAGCATGTCTAGTCCTTCAAAACAAAATAATAGACTGAACTGGTGAAAAATGAATTGTGTCCTAGGAAAATACACTGAGCTGCGGTGTTGGCTTTGATACAGACCAAGATCAGATGTCAGCATCTTTGAGTCACCTAGATAAGAAAAGAAAACTGAAAAGTGCCCAAAAAGATGATCTACTAGCTTCCTATCACAAATACACAAACAACACCACTTCAAGGTCTGTCCCTCATTCTCCATTAACAATGTACCAAATGATAGAACTCCCAGAACAGCACAAGCCCTTTCAAAAAGGCATCTTCAAAGGCAGGAGCCTGAGCAATCACTTCTCCAAACCTCCAAATCTAGTCCTTGCCTAGAGACTCACTAAATAATGACACCACATTGATGAAACCATTAAAGGACAGGACAAAGATATCCGAATGAACTGACTAGCTTTTAATACATAACTCCAGATATTTGAACCGACTGCCCCTCGGTCTCCAAACAATTTACTAATATTAGAAAATCAGATGTAGTTCTAGCAGAGATGATTATTATATAAAAATTCTGGATATGAATACTTTCTTATTAAAAAAAGAAGAAGAAGAAGAAGAAGATAAAGAAAATTCTGTCTCAGCTGCTTCCTTCCTCGAAACAAGTACAAGAACTCAATTGCAAATAACCTCATTAGAATCTAGGTGCATGTCTTGCCAAATATATTTATGCTAAACTATCTTTGCACCATAAGCTTTATTTAGATTGGACAAATGGGCTCATAGCATAGGAATGGGTTTTGAGTATTCACACTATTTATTTTGATGTCCATAGATAATTATTCGGTTTTTTCAAATTTATCTTCCATAATATAAGTGTAATAACAAATGAGTTACTTGCAAGAAAACCAAATGTGTTATGGTACCATCAATTAAGGCACAATGGCATAATCAACCACTTAGAGCACCAAAGTAACTGAGTGGCTAGTGATTAACTCATGCATATAATTAAAACAACTCTTTTCTTTGTCTGTGTGTGTTGGGGCAAGAACAGAAAATCCAACAAATTAAGAAACTAACCACTCTAATTTTAGTTTTCCTGTGAACCAATTGAAATATAAAATCAGCAGCTACATAATAAGTTAGCCATAGCAGTACCAGACTTATGCTTTACTAGATTTAATCATCAAGCCAAAAAGATAATAAGGAAATCAAGAGATAAGCATGCACCTGGGATTAGGATTTCCCTTTACCATTTTCTGTCCATACTTGCGCCATCTGTATCCATCACCCGAGATTCCCACATCGCCCGCTGCATGTACAACAAATTTTGGTTTTTTGCCCTGTTTTAAGAGAGGAATTGAACATGCTACATTGCCTTTCTTAAACCTGATCATCAAAATAAATTATGAAGAAAACCACATAATCACAAATACAACCTTGCCAAACAATATATAAAAAGAGACATAAACTAAATTCAGGAGATAACTTGCCTTCGTTTTGTATCTGGTTCATTCACATGCTCCTCCTTGACTATAACCTGACCATTCCCGTCAATGCCAGTTAAGCTTGGTCGTTTTCTTTCAGGAACAGCGGTTGTTTCCTGTAAAGAATCTTTTGAAGATGTTGGTGGACTTGAATCATTGAGCATCCTGATGGGTTGTTCTGAAACATTATTACCCAAACCAGGCCCAACAGGTGATATAAGCCTATTTTCCCTCGTGCCATTATTCTTTCGAGGTGGATCATGACTGTGCATGCCTTTATTAACAATCTCTATGACATGACCTGAGTGATCAGAACATTCAATCTTTTTAGCACAACAATCAGAGTATGTGCACTTGTAATAGCTCCGAGAACCTTTAGGACTCTTCACTTGCTTCTGACCATATTTCCGCCAATTGTAACCATCAGAAACAGGTGTCTTCACAATGTGAACAACAGATACTGTTTTAAGGTCAGATGAGTTTTGTTGGTCTGAATCTGGCTCAGATACACTCTTAACCTTGAGTGGTGACAATCTTTGTTCTGGTAGAGTTGGACTTGGAGCAGATGATATAGATTGTGTAACAGAAGTAGGTGATAGTTCAGATAAGGATGTAGGACACACCAATGACTGAAGCTGATTTTGCCTCTGAACTTCAGCTTCCGGGGCTGTCATACTTACTGACTGGTGAGACACCTCAACCTGCACAGCGAAGGATTACATGAGGAAATGCATGGTGAAAAGAATATTATCATCATCTACAGAAAAATGTATAAGCTACCAGATATTTTTCATTCCTACTAAGCCAGTGAATATTAGACCCTTTGAAACGGTCCTCCCCCAAGAAACATAGACATAAGACCTTGAGGAATAAATCACTCCAGGATCCAACTAAGTAAATCAATTGTTTGAAAACGGCCTAAAGCACAAATGTATGAAGATATATTTAGTCACAGCAATTTCCACTGTGTGACAATTAAGTATGTAACCTCCTTGTTGACCTCAACCACATGAAAGAATCTAAATAACTGAAATTCAAAATATTTCAGAAAATGGGAGAGAACAGAATGTCTCCTGATTTCTGACCATCCTATGATTCATCAAACTAGGATATTAATTTATTGTTACCATAATTTGGAGAAGTTGGTAGTTCCTAAGGTCATTTATACTAGGGCTACTTCCATGAGGCATATTGGTCATCCTGAGTTTAGTTAAACCCTAAACCCATATGCCGGTCAAAGATTCTAAGACACTTGTTGCTCCTTTGAACTCTTGCTCATCCTAGGTGTAGTTAAACCCATAAGCCAACCTCAAAAGAGGATTCTGACAAACATTAAATTTCGTGGCCAGAGTCATGTAATCAATAGGCCTCCTCTGTAAAATTCCTCAGTTATATCAATTAAATAAAAACACCGAGCTACTAGGATGAGTTTGGATCCGCATGTATGTTTAAACATCAACATAAAGGACCACGTTAGAATGTTTAATTGCTATTATTTGGCACCTCCCTTCCCTACCAACTTAAATTTTTAGGATTAATGGTGCAACACTTACTCTAGTATTACAGTAGGTACATTAATTTATTGGAGGACCAAAATAAAAATAAAAATAAAAAAGAACCTATTTTTAAGCACAAAATTGCTACAATTAAACTATCTATAAATACAATTCAGAGGTCACTGCCAAAGGAAAAACAATCGGTACAGAGAACACTTAGATATTAACACAAGGAAAAGCTCAACCCCACTAATACATGCAATTATATCCTTAATAAAGACCAAAAATTTCAAAAAATAATTTTTTTTCTTAAAATAATTGAAGGAAAATCAAAATGAACTGAGCTAGAGCTACTGACCTTCAATTCAGTTCGCTCGTGCGACTCCAAGCCAGAATTCACTTGTAACCCTGCCAGATTACTCACTATCACTCTCACAACGACCGAAAACAAAAACTTGTTTTTAAATAACAAAAAATTACTTAAAAAAAAAAACTACCTTCACTGCGATTACTCTCATCGGGATGCTGTTCCTGCAACTCAGTGTGTTGAGTCGGTCCCTCTTCTTCTTCTTCTTCATCGTCTTCTAACAATTCCTCCTCCTCTTCGTCTTCCGTTTCCTCTGCCTGTTCCACTTGGTCGTTTTGTAAATTCTCCTCCTGTCGTTTTATAGCTTCGAAGCTCTCGCTCTCGGCCATGGCCCCGGCCCCCCAATACACTTACTCTCTTACAAACAGAGAGTAAAGTAGGAAAAACGAACAGTTTCACGCTTTTTGTGCTACCTTTTTTAATTGTCCGGAATTTCGAGACCGAAACGAAACAAGACAAAAACTTTTCGGGCTGAACCGGAATCACAAGAGAGAAGAGATTTGCTTGCTTCCTTTTAAGTGAAGAATTAGAATAAGATTAGAATGAGAGAGAGAGAGAGAGAGAGAGAGGGTGTGGCGGGGGTATTTGTGTCTTTGACTGGAATTGACCCAGACCCAGGTGGTTTTTGTGTAACCAACGCCTTTTATTTCTCCCGGGCCGGGCCTGGAGGATCGTCGTTTAGGGTTTTTCTTTGACTTGACACTTTCTTTAACGGCGCACGTGGCCGTTTTCTACATCCAGTTTTGACTCCGACATTTATTGTAATGGGCTAATTATTTATTCTATTAATTCAAAGAGAATATTTGTATACTTTTTACTTTTTTATTTTTTTAATCTCATGATATCATTTCTTTTCTCTTCAATACTCATCGAAATGTTGGAAAAAACTATTTTGATTTAATATAGAACTTGAAAATAAATATTATTGAGCAATCTCTTTAAATAAAACATATTAATATTCGATATTCTTATTCTCATAAGAGAGTCAAGTTGAATTAAAAAAAAGATTATTTAATATTTTACGTTATCTTTTTCCTTTTTTTTTCAAGAAAAATATGATGAGAGTTGACGTTTTTCAAATCAATCCGTAGTGGATCTTTCTTAACAAAAAATCACAGAGTAATAAAATGTGTAATGCGAAATGGTACTTGAGCTGGATTGCCGGAGACAGGAACTGACGAAGGAGAATTGTTAAATGAACCGAACATTGTTCTAAGCACACTCATGTCCAATTCCTTCTCTACCTGCTAACAAGTGTGCTCTTAGAAATGAGTGCAAGTTAAAGTTAGTAGCCCAATTTGCAGCCACCCTACCCCTCACCAAAACTTTCTAAAAGTCCATGATCTTTAATAGTTTACATTCACCCTGTGTAAGTTAAATTTAATTGAACTATGCATATAAAATCACAAGATTTGGATGAATAACTAATCACCTTTAAATATTATTATAATATGTAATATATTTTAATTTTTATAAAAATAATCGAAGTAGATATAAAATTGAATCGGATACCTATGTTTAAAGAAAAAAAAAATCATTCTTAAGAAAATATAATTTGACCTTTTACTCAACCGGAATGCTGTCATTCTACCTTTAGTGGGTCAAATCATGTGTCAAATCTCAACCAAATTATTGATCCATTTTGAACCAATAAGACGTTAAAGGAAATAAAAATAAATAATAAAATGGACGGTTAAGATCACAAGACAATGAATCATATCACATCTTTGAATTTGACTAGATGATGATGGTCCCACCTCACTTTGTTAACCAAGCGCACCGGATAAGAAACGGGGAATTTACTCTGACCCCCCAATTAAATTTCAGTAAAACAGTTTGCCCCAATCTTTTTTTAAACTAACATTTACCCCTAGTTTTTTAACAGACGTTAAAACAGATTTTTATAAATTAATAAAATACCATTTCTACCCTCTAATCATCTCTCT
>JANKKB010027562.1:0-11184 GCA_026225775.1 Bursera palmeri | reverse complement strand
ATACTTGGACTCACCGAGGACTATAATTAAGACTACCTACACTTGGGTAACACTTTCTAAGATGTAGCAATAATCATAATCTTTGGTTTATTTCATATACGTATAAACGACAAAATATATTAATTTTTATTATGCCTTATAAAACTCCATTTTATTTTTTTCTGATCAAGATTTATTATTCAAAAACTAGTAAAACCCTCAGGACAATATCCCTTAAACTTTACGAAGTTATAAATTACATGTCTATAAAATAATATTCTTTGTCTTATAAATCTTACAAATCATAACTAGTCAAGGTATTGACCTTTATAATAAGGGTTTCACTTTCTATTCTAATCAAGGACTGCAGCCTATAATCTAGAGGTCTACTACCCATTTAAGAATAAGATAGTTATGTCCAAGTTACTATGATCTGAAATTTATATTTACAGTAACGGTCATTATTGAACCATAAATTTCACACTGTCTTTGTTCAATATATATAATACACAAGTTTCTTTGCCTAAAAGTCTCTACTGAATATAAACGATACAACAATTTTATCTAAACAGAGAGTTCAACTTTATTTATAAACTGTAAACTAAGGTCAAACTATGATAAAGTTCTAGATCTCTCATATATAATCTATATATCTATATAATCTTGAAGCATAAGCCTATATAATTAACATGTAGAATGACAAGTAAGATTTTTTAGGCTTTAGATTTTTAACAAGTATGATAATTTTGAAGCATGAGACAATATAATTGATATGTAAGATAACAAGTATGATTCTTGGTACTTATAAGCATTTATTGGTGATAAGCAATAAAGAGTGAAATTCATGTACAAGCTTTTTATATTTTATTTTACAATTCTAAACTCATCAAGATTTATTATTCTCTATAAAATTTATAAATGATCTATGGAATCCATAAATGGTAGAATAAATTAATCTAACGTATTTGGTCATTCCATCAGTTTATCAAAATTCGACTTAATGTATGCATATGATAAAATATAGCATCGTGCATGTGTTGGGTGTTTTATAGAATATGCATTTAACATGAATCCATACTAGAGTTATTATTATATATTGAAATATGCAAAAATAAATGGATGAGTGTGTTAATCAACATTTATTGGTGATGAGCAATAAAGAGTGAAATTCATGTACAGACTTTTTGTATTTTCTTTTACGATTTCTAAACTGATCAAGATTTATTATTCTTTATAGAATTTATAAATAATCAATAGAATCTATAAATGGTAGAATAAATTAATTTAACGTATTTGGTCATCCCATCAGTTATCAAAATTCGACTTAATACATGTATATGATGAAATATAGCATCGTGTATATGTTGGGTACTTTATAGAATATGCATTTAATATGGATTCATGTTGGAGTTATTATTATATATTGAGATATGCGGAAATGAATAGATGAGTGTGTTGATCAATATTTATTGGTAATGAGCAATAAAGAGTGAAGTTCATGTACAGAATTTTTGTATTTTCTTTTACAATTTCGAAACTGATAAACATTTATTGTTTGCTATAGAATTTATAAACAATAGTATGATCTCTAATTATTTTAATTTGCTTCACCGTCAACATTTCCTAGGCTTCATTCATCTTCTTTCAAGAGGTAGCTTTGCTTTTATCAATTTCGTTCAATTAACTAAATATTGTAAAATTTGTAGATTATCATATTTTATTGTTTTATTATAAATTTAATTAGGTGGTTTTCCTTAGTATTCATTGTAGTATATGATTTGTTTTTTCATATGTTCAAACTTTATCCATAACTTATTGATTATTTTGTTGTTTCTATAACAAATTTCTCATATTAGAAGTATATATGCTTCATTACAAGTGTATATCATTACTATAAATTTTTATATTTAAATGTTTTAAACTCTTTTAATGAGTTTTTTTGTTAACTTAGATTATTATATTTCATTGTCATATCATAATTGTCATATCCTGAATTTAATTAGATAATTTTTCTTAGTCTTTATGGTAATATATAACTTTTTTTTTTGTACGTTTCAAATTTTATCAATAACTTATTGATTATTTAATTGTTTCAATAACAAATTTCTCATATTAGAATTGTATATTCTTCATTGGAAGTATATATTATTACTATAAATTTTTATATTAAAATGTTTTAAACTTTTTTTAATGAGTTTTTTATTTACTCAAAAAAAATTCAAATAAATAATAAAAAAAATAAAAAATAATATTAAATAAATATGTCCGTGCGTTGCGCGTGCTTTACACCTAGTAATCTCATATAACCAGAAACTTCATCATTTTTCTAACTCATAAATCTTGATCACTAATGTCATATTAGAGATTAAAGAAATATAATGATTGAGTAACAAAAAATAACTTTTATTTATATTTATATAAATATGTCCCACTCTAATGATATATTATAACATTTTTTAAAGAAAAAAATAGGAATTTAATGTATCTTTAAATCTTATTTTTCCAAAAATTTGAAAGAAAAAAAGAGTAACATCGTGGCCCTTGAAATTAATAGTCTTGAGTGGGAAAATGACAATTCCTTGGTACACCTTCTTAATACATAAAATTGACTTGTACGACAAAGTTTCTTCCCTCCACTCATTTGGTTTCCCTTACATTATCATTTATTGATACGTGTAAATGATTAATATCACATTTCTTAAAGTTTGTATTTCAATTCGTACATCACAAAGGATATGATGTTCAATTAAGAAAGCCATAGTATTTGTCACGTTATTCTATTATTTACAACACCCTTAAATTAAAATCACGTATCTTAGTAAATCTACAATTTAGGTTATAAATTTGTAATTTATTTTATATATATTGAAAATTTAACGAGTACAACAGTTGAAATAGGATTTGTTTAAACCAAAAATGACTTGGATTTTGAAGAATTTATTAATGAGAATTTTATGTTATGTTACAGCAGCCTGGCTGCGTACTCTTTCTACCAACATAAAAGGTGGCAGAAGCCCGTTAGCTATTTTTTTAATAATAAAAAAAAAGTAAAAAATATAATTAAATAGAAAAAATAAAAACGAGTCAAATTGAGGAGTTTAAGGAGAATGTAGGGGGAGGGTTCAGAGGCGAGACTTGAGAGTGAATACGTTATAAAAAGTTTTAAAAAATTTCCAGATCTGGAATGACTTACCGTGACTCACAACAATCAATTGAAGCCATAAAGATTATGACACGTGTTATACTCTGAGATCTCTGGTTCTGCTAGTAGCATAGGTGGTAGCCACCATTGTACTTAGCTAGGTTTGCATTTGCTACTCTACTCCTACTGCCTACTCCCTACGCCTACTTGGTTAGGCTTTTAGGCTTCTCTTTTTCACAGTTTCCCAATAACTCCTAGGCATATTACCTCCTTATCTCCCCACTCGCATCCATCTCTCACGCGCTTCCTATGTAGTTTTTCTTTAATGGTCTTAATTGGAAGTTTGGTTTAATATCACTTCCCTAAGTAACCATGTCATTTTTTTCACAAAAATCCATCATAAGCTTAGCACTCCATCATAGCTTACTTGATTGTCTAAGTTGATATAGTTTAACTACAAGATCAATTACAAAAATAGAGTTGAGAATAAGGTGGTTGACGCCCTTTCTAGAGCTCTTCATTTATCTTTGTAAGTGCTGACATTTGAGGTTTTGTCTGATCACTTCTTTGATAGGATCTATACTTCGTGGCACACAGATTCTCATCTCTCTCGAATGATTCGTGATAAATAGGCTGATGAGTCCTCACATCCTGCTTATACCTGGTCCAATGGACAATTAAAAATGCATGGTAAGTTAGTTATGGGTAGCAATATTGAGTTACAGCAGGAGTTAATACAATTGTTTCATGTTTTAGGTGTGGGAGGTCATTTTGATGCTACAGCTACAACCAGGTGCTTGTCGTCAATATTGTTTTGGCTTGGGTTAAATAGGCATGTCCGTGAGTCTGTTCGCCGTTGTTCCATTTATAATTGTTTCAAACCTGACCTCACAACATCTTCAAGGTTATTACAACCGTTGCGCATAACTACTTTTGAGTGACATCATGATATGTTTCATCAAGGGATTACCTATGTATCAAGGACACTCTACCATCTTTGTAGTTGTGGATAGTTTGTCGAAGTTTACTCATTTTATGGCGTTAAAGTACCTATTCTCTGCCAAGCAAATTGTTATAGTCTTTTTTGCTCAAGTTTTCAAGCTACATGGCTTGCCCTGCACCATTATTGGCGACATAGATTTGTTATTTTTCAGTGTCTTTTGGTAAGAGTTGTATCGTTTACAAGGCATGCAGTTATAGTTTTTCACAGCATACCATCTTCAGACTGATGGCCAGACTACGGTGGTTAACCGCTTTCTACATTGTTTCTTCGCTACATGACGAGGGATTTACCTTACTCTTGGTTCTAGTGGCTTTCCATGGCTGAATTTTGGTACAATACTACCTATCACACTATCATTTGGACTTCGCCTTTGAAGCTTCGTATGACATTTCCTTCCCCTGCATCTTCCTTATTTTCCTGGGGACTCAAATGTTCCTATTGTGGATATATTTTTGTTGGATCGTGAAGCTATCATTGTTGTCTTTGAGCATCACTTACGGTGTAATTCTCATCAGATGAAAGCTCAGACAGATAAACAGAGAATCGATTGTTGTTTTGTTATTGGAGATTGGTTGTATCTCAAACTTCAACCTAATCGGTAATCCTCATTGCGTTCGAGTCATCCTAAGCTTGGCCCTAAGTTCTATGGTCCTTATCAGGTACTCGATGTTGTGGGAGCTATTACTTACAAACTACGGTTACCCTCGGAGGCTAGTATCCACAACGTGTTTCACATTTCACAGTTGAAGGCTAGTTCGCCAGCTCTTGGCCCTATTCCTCTTTTGCCTTCCATGTCCCATATCAATGATGCCTTTTCGCAAGCCATTTTGGGCTGTCATACTGTTACATGCCGCAATCAGGCCGCAACCTAACTACTAGTTCATTAGAAGGGACATTCCCTTACTGATGCCTCCTAGGAGTTTCCTGATGAATTGCCCCTCCATTTTCCTTCTTTTTTCCTTAGGGACAAGGAAACTTAGGGGGGAAGTATTGTTGTGGGTTGATCTGATGTGTAGAGGTGATGATTGAAAGAATTTGGTGCATGGGATGCATAGGAAACATAGGGTAGTTACAAGTAGGGTTCGGTGTGTAAGAAAATTAAGAAAGATCTTCGGTAATGAATTAAAACTTCCATAATAATTTTTCACTATTGTGTTTTATTTTTTGTGTGAGAATTGAGTGAATAACAGGGGTTGGAATCATTTTCTAATTTGAATACGGGGTGTGATGTTGTGTAGTTTGGAGAGTCAGGGTTTGTGTGATTGATAAAAGAGGAAGCGATGAGAAAAAAATAATGGTAAAAAACGTTTTTACCTTCTTCTCGATAAGAAAAGACTGAAACTTGGAGGGGTGTCATATAAATGTTAAAATGGTTTTCCTTATGATATTAAACCTTACTTTAGGACCTACAAAAAAATAAAATATAATTGGATAATGGCTGTAAAAAGTAATAAATGTTTGGAAAGCGCGTAAGAGGAGGAGAAAAGAACAAAAAAAAGGTACGGGGAGAGAGATCTCGCGCGTTTTATTGAGCCGGTGGTCACGTACACAGGGCTCGAGATGGAGCCTAAACCCGAAAAACAAAGACAACAGACGACCTCTGCCTCAGCCTGTGCCTCGGCATGTGCGTTCCCTACCCCTACATCTTTTCTAACATTGCTGACTGACTCCCCTACTTCAACATCCATCCACATCTGCGTGCTTATCAAATCCTTTTCCCACTCTCCCTCCTCCTCACTCTCCGCCTCATCATTTACCTTACATATTTTGTTATGGTTTGTCAAAAATCATAAAACATTTTTTCTTATTTTTATAATAAATTAATCTTTTAAAATATATATATATATATATAATAAATAATTTAATAATTGCTTAATTATTTTGAAAAATTTCTTCGAAGGAAGAGAGAGAATGGAGAGTGGGATATTTGTGAGAGGAGTGCGTGCATTGATTTCTGAGGAGCGCCGCTTTCTTTTATGGGGAAATTAAAGTGGGTGTAGGTGTGTGTTGGGGTTATGGGGGTGACTCTACTCTAGTGTCTTTCCCTTTCTCTGTCTCCACTTTCTTCCACTCACTTTCTACTGTTTCTTCTTCCTCGGTAAACTCATTTTCACTTCTTTTTAATTATTTATATATTTGCCTCCTGCCCTACCTCACCTTTCCATCTCTCTTTTGTTTGGTTTGGTTTGGTTTGGTTTGTTTATCAAACTCAATTCTCGAATGCATAACATTATTAAGGTTGAAGAAGATAGATTCATTCTACATTCTTTATTTGGATTTGGATTTGGATTTGGATTTGGATTTGGATTTGGGTTTTCAATCTTTTCCACCCAGTCCATAGCCCATAATATTAGCCCAACTTTTTATCTTCTATATTTGTTTCATCCCGATTGATTTGACATCTTAGATGAACGTGGCCACCTTTTCTTTCTACTTTTTGTATTATCAAATATTCATAAAACTTTTATTAAATTACAATAATGCATCATAATTTTATCCATCAACTACCATAATAATTAAAGTGTAAAATTACATATTATTAAGTTGGCTTAACTTGAATCTCTAGATCTTACAGTAACTTAATGTGATGTTATAAAATTACATATTATTAGAGTATAAAATTACTCTTATTAAATTAATATTATAATTTTTCTATAAAGGGAATTATAAATATAATTTGTTTTTGTAAGTAATGTGTAATTCTACTGTGAATATGAGATTTAATGATTATAAAGTAAATTATTTTCCTTTTTTACTTTTTTAAATAACTGATGACTTTTATTATAAGGATAAAATATTTGGATGGTCGGTGATTAAGTAATGGATTAATTATAATAAGGAAAATCTAGAAAAGAAGCTGTAGACACGTGACAAAGAAAATCGAACTTTCTGCTATTTAGAATTAAAATAAATAGAAAAAGAGAATAAAAGTGAGAGACAGAGAGAGGGTAAAGACCACGGCACAGGTAAGGCACGGTGCTCAAGAAGAGAAGAGAAGAAGAGAAAGCAAAGCCAGCCAATCAGCCATCACCCAACCACAAATAAATTAATATTAATAATAATAATAATAATATTTTTTTTTATTAATAATAAAGGGGACAACCCAACCTAAATTTACGGAGGTGGCGTGCTGTCTCATTGTAGCCGTACAATTGGTGGGTCCCTTTATCTTTATCAGTCATCACAACCCTCCAATTATTTTCTCTTTTTTTTTTTCTTTTTTTAAAATTTCCCTTCAATAACTCTCCACCTTTTTTCTATTTTAATATTTTTATTATTATGCTATTGTTGTTGGAAGATAGTTGTTTCTAGCTTTGCTTTGCTTTGCTTTTGTATCCCTTCATGCAAGCAAAATTACGATCTTGTTATTTTATTGCTTCGAAAGGCTGTTGGTTGTTGATGGACACAGCAGTATTAATGCTCTCGTGAAGTGAATGATTTGAAATAGAATTTAAGAACATGCATGATAAAGGTATTTCAAATTTCAATCATCGTTTTAAAGGGTTATGTGTAAAAGCACTATGATGAGAACCAATAATATTAATATTATGCACACAATATCATTATTATCATATGTAGAAAAAAAATAAAGAATTAAAAGATCTTATTTCATATTCAAATTGGGGTATTGACTCTGGCACACGAGATAAATTTTAAGAAAACACTTATTCTCTTAAAACACGTAGGATATATTGTTTTTGACGTAAAAAAGAGTTTCATGTAGCTTGAAAAACCAGTTATTTCACCAGAAAACGCCTTGTTTCGTCAAATATGACCCTCTACACCAGTTAAATGTTAAAATTCATTTAACAGCTGTTAAGTTTTTGGAGGGTAGATATTAGTTTAGCAAAAGTTTGGACCAAAGATTTTCTTGAAATTTATCTGGGGGGTCAGAGAAATACCCTTATTCAAATTATAAATCTTATTTATTTTTGACAAAGACCCACAAGGTTTTATTTTTTTTCTTGGCTGACTCTTGAATTTCTATGATATCTTGGTTTTCCTCCATCAATAGATATTGTATTGGATATTATTTTTGACAGTTGAGATCCATACAAAGAGATCTAAAGATGTATTATAACTTATTCTGATTAGCGTAAATAAGGACAAATAAAGTATGTAGGGAAGTCAATAATCTTTTGTTGATGGTAACTCTCGAAGTTGTTTCATTGCTTTAGACAATATACAATGCATATCGACCATCTTCAAGATGCTAAAGTCTAAGTTATGTTAACTAAAAAGCATACACTAACAGATTCAATTAATCAATTGTGGTAGTTGAGATATCTAAGCGTAACATTCACCATTAGTTAATTATACAGTTGCTCAAGGTAATTAACTATGCTATGCTATGCTAGGTATTAGCAAGTAGGAGACTTATCAGCCAATATGTTTTATAAATTGTTTGGTCTTTAACCATGTGAAATTGAGCTTCAAGTTCAAAAGTTCTTCAATAATAAAGTAACATATATTGTAGGAGAATCCTTTTGATTTGTTTGTCAAATCAAATATAATAGTAATAGATTCCAACATTGCATTTCAACCAAGTGGAAGTAGAGTTGCTGAAGCAAGCAACCACAGACAAGTGGGTGCAGCTGTGTATACTAAATTAATTAAAGAAACAAATGGGTTTTTCTTTTCAAGTCACGGGTTATATTAGAATGTAAATTTATTAGTTTAATAATCTGTAACATAAGATAAGTTTCTTATTAGAATTACAATATTTTGTTACTTAATATTATAAAATTTTAAAACAATCTTCTTATATAGAATATCAATATCGGGACTGATATCCTAAAAGAAAAAAAAAATATTGTGAACGTTGGATTCCTGTGATTAGATGAAAAGATGAAACATCAAGGGAAGGGAAGGGAAGGGAACATAGTTGAATCAATCAATTGTGTATTTCTTCGGCATGCAGCAACAATGAGATCTTGTCAATCAATCTTAAAATTCGCTGCCTAATTTTGTTGACATTTAAACAGTCTTGAAAAGGCATGGGAGGCCGATTCTGGAGCAAATTTGAATGTTATTTTATCAGCTTTTTATGCTCTCCTGTTGGATGTGACATACATAGCGAGACTATTATACCTTGTTCAACTAACATATTTGATAATTCTTCAAGACAACTTGTTTCCTTTGCTTTTCTTTTATTCGCAACATTAAAATTATCCCCTAATATAAATCTAATCATAAATAAATCTCGTCCCATCAATTACGAAACGGTTGGAATGTGTAAATACAGGCGTCCCATAATTGATGGTATGCACATGCATGCATGGTGGAAGACAAAGACTTTTTTTTGTCCAGGGTTAGTATTGTGATGCATGGAGAGATGGGTTTGGGTTTTACTCAATCATTCAAACATTATCGCGTTGATCGAAGCAGAAACTAAATATGGACAAAGAGTGTAATGGAAGCATTGGTGGATTCAAGTGCAACGCCATTGGAGCAGAAGCAGAAGCAACCATGCAGATGCAGGTTTCCAAATTCCTGAGGCGGAGAGAGAGAGAGAGTGACTGAGAAAGCGTCTTAAGGCAAAAGTGGGAAAACTTTTCTTAATTAGAAATAAAAACTTAACTTATTGAGGAAACTATTTATTTTAATTATTCATAAATTCTATTTCTGGGTGGAACTGTTTGACGGTCAACCGTGAACAGAGGAATCTTGATCGGTGATTAGATGTTTCTGTTGACATTTTGGACACAATGTTTGATGTGACTGCCGCCAGAGAAGAGCTTAGAGTGGAGGCTAAAGCAAGCTGGCCACCTTGGCCTGGTCTGCTTTTCTCTTACGACATATCAACATCCCTCGACTTGTTTGGTCACAATCGTAACCTTAACCTCCGATAATTAAACCCATAATAAGTGAATAACTACTACTATTCAAGAAATAATTAAACATTATAATTTTTTTTATTTTATTTTACTCCCATCTTATATTTTCTAAATTTTGATGTGGGGGGTTTCCTATTATTTATGAAATCAAGAGTAGCCACGTAGCATAACGTGATTTAATTTGGTTTGTTAAACGTGCAAAAATGTTAGGATTGGACAAGTTTAGATAGATACCCATAATTAGTAGGTTAATTAATCAATCAAAATCGAAATACAATTAATGTTAATTATGATTTGACATCAAGAAAATGCCCATGATTGACAAGTTCATCTTGCGTAATTATGAGTTTTGCAGGCTGCACGTGTTGAGGGAAGAAAAATCATATAAAGAGATATTAATTAGCTACTCTTAATCATCTTATGGATGTAAATCAAAAGACCATCTCGAGAGCTCTTTTTCAACGACAGAAAAGCACAAATGGCCAGCTTCAAATAATCGGATTGTATTAAAAAGGCTAAGCTACGAAAGTTAAGGCTTTTAGGCTTCGCTTTGTCTTGATGATGGTTTAGTATAAAAGTTAACATTCGCTAATCACTTTAATCAATTCTTCTTCATCAACCCTAGCTTGGCTTAGCTTAGCTTAGCTATAATAGCTGCATGGCATGCCTTTTCTAATCAATATTCATGTTTTTCCTAATCATCACCAATAAAACAAGCTCTGAAGCGATTTAGGTGCACTTAGCGGGTACTAAATTTGCCATGATTAATGAACAATCAAGCCACTAAATTTCTAATTAGAGTTACTCAACAAACATGAGATATTTGCTTCTGTTTAATTTAAAATTATTATCTGTGTTTTCGTTTTGAAAACAAAAATAGTGAATAAAGAGAAGGGTTACTGCTGGGAAGTCAAAGAAAAAATGGAGAAAATTATTTAAAATATTTTGTATAATTGAAAAGTTGGTGCATTATTTGACACCCTTTCTCTCATTTTTGTTTGTTTTACAAGCAATGCCCATACATACGAATGTGACATATTCTCCTAAGTTACATCATAATGCAATCAAACAAGTAATACACGGCCTTAAGCAAGATAGTTAAGAAACCTTTATTTTATTTTATTTTTTTAAAGGATTTTGAATTGTGTATTTATGTTATATTTATTTTATTCAAGTGGTTTATGTATTATGAATCAATGGGCAGAAAAAAAAAAAAAAAAAAA
>JANKKB010027561.1:0-11181 GCA_026225775.1 Bursera palmeri | reverse complement strand
TATTTTTTTATGAATTCTTATTAATTTTTAAATATTTTATATTATTATAACAAAAAATAATATCGAGGATGCCTACAATGTTAATTAGTTTAATTAGACTATAAAAAATAGAGTTTTGATATTATTTTATAATTAAGGGATAAATTTGTTAATTTGGATAAATCAGAGGGGTGTTTATGATATTTTTATGAGTTTTACTGTAGCACCGTTAAATCTAACTAACGGCGCTACAGTATTGGGGGCTCTGTGTTAGTTTAAAATTTAACGGGGTGATTAGTGTCTGTTTAAAATTCAGTGGGATGTTTGGTTTAACTAAAAAATTCAATGGGGGGTTGAGAGTAAATACCCCTTTACCGAATTAGCCATAAGAAAGTGTTTTATTTAAGCTTCACCGGATCTCTTGCTACCCTCTTTACTTCACTTTTATATTAAAATCTATTAAAAGAATTTATTTTATTTTATAAAATTTACCTTTTTATCAAATAATTTTTTTGTTATCTTTTGAAGAATTGAATTACTATATATAATTGATATATTTTATATTTTATGTTTGATATATTTCAATATAAGTTTAATTTGACTAATTGATAAATTTTAGAGGAATAAAATATTTTGACACAAATTTTTTAACACAAATTTATATGTAAAATCTTGATCATTCATTCACAAAATCTAATTGTTGATGTTTAAAATTAAAAAAATATATTTATTGATATCAACTCATTAACCATCTCAACTATTGAATTTTGTGGATAAATATCTGAGGATTTGTGTCTAGATTTGTATTAAAACATTTTTGTCAAAAGATCATCATTTCCCAATTTTATATGTTAGGTATGATATGTTTATAAGTCTAATTTGACTATAAATTCAAATTTTCTTTTTGCTTTCCAAATTTTATCTTCAAAAATATTGTCGTTGAATATAACAAAAAAGAATATATATTTTAATTTATAAATTTAAATTAGTTATTATTTATTTTTTAAATCTATTATAAAAAATATCAATGAAACATTGTTGGTAGTCGGTCGCCAATGATTGATTACCAATGAGTCTATCAACACCAACTACATCAAATCGATTTTCAAAAGAAGATCTAGATGGTGTCATAGGTCTTGTCGTGATACAATAAATATTTTTACCTTAAACTACGGTGGAAAAATAGACCATTGAAAGTTTCGTTGCTTCCTAGCCAAATGGCATGTTATATGCCAAAAATTTCACCATCATGACATAGATCAAATCATTTTGAGCATTTTGATACCAAATTTATCACAACCCGGAATCCTGTACACAGGAATCCCGGGGGTGACTATGTAAATAAATAAAATAAAAATAAAGAAAACCAGATAAAATGTTTTAAATAAAACATTTACACTGAAAAACGGGTTACAAAATTTTTCCAATAAAACAAGATAGAAAAATGACTCACTCAGTCTACCCAAACATACCCAATACCATCCGAAATCCTTTACGTGAACTACGGATCACTCCGCTAGACTCATAACCTTAGGTACCTGTAGAGGAAGTGATGAGCAATACAGTACAGTAGGAATTTTTAACACTATACAGTTCTATAACATTTTAAACAAATGCATGCATCAACCAAACACACACAAACATATCAATTCATCTCTTAAACCCATGTACTTCCGATTTCCGTCACTCAACATTACCCTCATTACAACTATGATCGTCGCCTCTCTTGCAATGCATTCACGCATCATAACTATCGACCTAAAGCTCTCCATAGAGCCTGCCCCTTAAACCAATTCCTGTAAGTACCTACCACTAATAACGTACGCGGGCACAACTAAGGTCTGACACTGTACATGTCTGTCACCAGTGAATTCTCTTAGGTCCCTCATCACATATACGGACACAACTAAGGCCTGACACTGTATATGCCTGTCACCAGTGAATCCCCTCAAGTCCCTCGACACATATACGGCACCGCTAAGGCCTGACACTGTACATATCTGTCACCAATGAATTCCCTTAGGTCTCTGGCATGAATGATCATCCGATTGCTTTTCAATATTGTACTTATTTTATATTATAAATTATATATATTAGATATTATTCTATTTATGAGAAAATTTATCTTATATATAATTGTTGGATACGATTTTTCAACCTATAATAGCCGAAAGATCAATCCAACATCAAGATTCAAGGAAAAAGTTATTAGAGATATGCCTTAAAGTAAGACATATTTCTGTAATATAAATAGTTGAGATAGTAAATAAAATATATTTTATACAATCATTGTCTTGTATCTCTTTTTCATTAGTGAATAAGGTTCCATAACTAAAATAATGATAAAGTATCTGTTTATATGAGATAATCATATATAAGAGACTTAGAACTTTATCACAACTCGAATTAAGTTCACAACCTATAAACGAAGTTGAACTCTCTAAGCGTTGTATCATTTGCCTCCATGGGGATGATGAGTCTCAAATCATTAAATTTAATACTTTAGGACAAAGACACTTATGTATTATGAATTAATACATTGAACAAGGGTCATGTGAAGTTTATGGTTCAGTGTAAATATGGTAACTAAAACATAAACTGCACACTATAGTAACTTGAGTATACCAACCTTAATCTTGAGTAGTTAGTGTACATTTGGCTTGTATGCTGTAATATTTGATTCGAATAAAAAATGAGACCTTTTCCATAAAATTCAATACTTTGGCTAGTTGAGATTGTAAGATTTGTACGACAAAGAACATTATTTCATAGTCTTTGAATTCATAACTCTGTAAAGTTTAAGAGACACTACCTTGAGGATTTTACAATGTCTTGAATGATGAATCTTGGTTGACTATTTAATAAAGAAAATTCATTAAACTAATTCATTCATTAAATGAAAAATTAGTCTCAATGACAAATATGTAATTATAGGGGTAAAACAATCATTTTAATCTAGTTTTAATTATTAGTGTTCTATGAAAGTATTTATGTAATTCTATTTTTTTTTTATGGATGAACTTAGAGAAAAATTTAATTAGATTAAATTATTAAGTTATTTGGTAATTAGAGTATTTAATTCAAGAGTGTAAATCTCGGCCTATAATCAAATGAATCAGAGTTAAAGGACAAACCCATTAGATTTATGAGATAAAGTGTATTGGACCGGATCCATTGGAGTTTGTAAATAAATATATCCATAAGCTTTACTAGATAGTTGTTTGATAAATCTAGGCTTCTATGTAGATTGAAAATATTGATTTATTTGGACTTATTTGATATAGTTTTTGTGTTAAATCAGAAACAAAGAATGGTACACTTGTAATATGGGCTGCATTATGATTGGGCTTTTAAGTGTGGATTGAACTCACATAGGCCTTGATCATTGGCTGAATATTAGTATGAGCTTAGGAAGAAACTAAAAATCCTAATTGAATTAGGAATTTAAAAACAAAACTGATTAGTCTTTGTATTATTCTCTCATAACATGCAAAAGATATACGCAACAATCAAGCAGGAATCCTAATTGAAGAGTGATATACACAAATCAAGTAGGAACCCTAATTGAAAGGTGATACATGGCCTTAAGATATATCTACCTTAGTGTGGCCGCCCCTTGCAAGAAGAAGAATCCTTGTTACCACCCTCTGTTGTGTGTGACCTGTGTACCATCCCTACAAAGTAATACAAGTGACTGAAAAACTAGTTGAAATGACTAAGTAAGTGAGTTTATCACTTGTTTCCCTGGGAGTTGCTTGACCCTTACTTCAGGGACGTAATAGTTGGTAACTGCCACTTGACTTAATCTAAGTTGATAACTGTTAGCTAAATGTGGCTTAGTTACCTATTGTGGGACACAAGATCAACTCCTATTTGGCATCACGGTCCCTTCCCCTTTGTAGTGATCTAGATATGGAAGTTTTGGCGTGGTACCATGTGGTTGTTGTCACATGCCTTAACATGTGAGATCTCAACTAATGTTGACTAGTCTTTTCTTAGACGCTCGAACATGGTTTGGTCAGGTTTCTCTTGTGGACCGAAACCTTATGAACTTATGTTGTCCTCTTGCATGAATGAACTTGTTTCATATTTTGCTTGTTGTGGATCTCTTGTTTGAGCTTTTATGAGGTTAAAAAGTCGTATCCAACAATAAGTAATAACTATTATATTTCCATCAAAAAGTTAATAATGTTTAGGATACAAATTAACATAAAACATTTTAAAAATATTATTTGCAATTTAAGAAAATAACCTTCACAAATTTAATAGTTGAAAAATTAGAATAACTTTTATTGATACTCAAAAGATTAAATAAAATATGGACAAACTCCGTTGATTTTGTTTTCATAGATGATTTCGGTTATAAATAAAATCTCAAATAATTTTTTTTTGAAACTTCAAAAATTATTTTTTGTGAGTAATCATCAAATATTAATTGGTTCGGTTTGAACAATATAAATAATAAATATTATGTAAAATTTGATAGTAAAAAAAAAAAAGATAAGAGATATTAGTTAAATAATGAGTATGTTAGTTAAATATATAAAATATCTTTTTTTTTTCCTAATTTGGGTTGGGTTGGATCAATTTTATTGGATTTTCATAAGGAAGTCAACATCCACTCCAATTACATTATATTTTAGAAAATTAAATCTACTCCAATCCAATAAAAAAATCGAAACCAATCAAAATTGAATTAGTTTGGATTAGACTAATCGATTTGATTGGATTTTGAACACTCCTAAAAGAAGGTAAAGTTATAAGGACTTAAATTTTACACTAATTCTTAGCTATTGATCCATTGTAATCCAATGTATGTGAATGAGAAATTAAGGGGTGATTAATGTCATAAAATTAAATAAAAAATTTAAGTCCCTATAGTTTCCTTTAAGAAATTGCATAAGTAGTCTCAAGGACTATATGATTTTTTGTTTGGGCTGGGTTTTTAAATAAAGCTCAAGCCCATGTTCACCGTGCTGGGCCCTACGTAAATATTACAAAAAAAGAATAAAAAAGCGTATTTAATACCCATCAAGTTTTTACACTACTTTGGCGCGGAATGACAGAGTTCTTCCGACGTGCAGATGCAGAAGCTATTTCAGACAGGAGAGCAGCGGGAGATCAAAGACGCCAAAATTTCGTAAGTTAGTGGAATGTTTATCATCATATTTTGCTGTGTTTTTCAAAGTTTCATATAATTTGAAGTTGAAGATATATGCCTAGGCGGCTCAGGAATATTGCTTCTTTAGTAGCTAATTCACCTTCTTACAGGTGCCAATACTCCCATTTTATCAAATTAGTTAAAGGGTTTTTTTTTTTTTTTCTTTTTTGGCTTTAAATTGAATAGTTTCATCTGTATCATATTGCATTTCTTCTTATTGTTATGGATGATGTGCTTTAGGAGAACAAAAAATAACCAATAACTAAGGTTTTTTTCTTTTTTTTTTCTTTTTGGTTTAGTTTACAGAAACACAATGCATATTATGTGCTCTTTCTTGGTTTATGGAGGTTGAGAAACTGCTTGTGGATTTCAAAAATGAAGCTTTGGCTTCTCAAGCACAACGCCAGTTAAATGGGTAAATTTCTATCTATCTTATACAGTTGTAGAGTATTTGGAATGAGCTGATGGAGTCAGGAAACTGTGACATGAGATTAATCCTTTTAAGATCCCTTGACGGTTCAATGGTTTTCCATTTCTCTTTCTATTGTCTTTTACTTTTTTATTAGTTTTATTTTATTTTTCAAAAAATAAAAGGTTTCATTTCACTCTCAATTTTTTTTTTTTTTTGCATATTTTCTTTTTCATTGCTGTTAATTCCATGCGAAAATTGGGCATTGAACTATTGTCATATTATGGTTTCTCAGGCTGAGGTTTCTTGGTAAAGTCTTAAAGGTGGAAAGAGCTAGTAAGCTGAATGAGAAGAGTAAGCTTAAACTTTTTGAAGCTAAACCCGCATCTCTCATGAGGGAGGCTACTGTGATCAGAGACCATAGTCAAGGTTTGAAATCAGGATCTCTGCCTCACGGTGAATCAATTGCTCCAAGACTTGTGTAGACTACCCATTTCCTCCTGACCTTGAGTATTTCTTCACTTTTCAGTCTTTTTATCCTTTCCTTTTCTATGCTGCTTGTTGCTGTATACATTGTGAATCTAGATGTCAAATGGGGCACCTTTGTATATATGTATATATATATATATATATATATATATCTTCAACTATTTCTGTAATCCAGTTTGTTAATTGAACAGGAATTGAGGTGTGAACCTTTGTCATTCTGGGTAACCAACATTAGTGAATCTACTTAAATGAGGGGAACTTGCTAAAGACGTCATAATGTTAAACTTATCCATATTGTTAAGTAGGAATTAGGCTGATCTGAAGCACATATAAGTCATAATTTAGTCAGGTACAGCATGCAACCTTTTATAAACACCTCTAAAAGGATATTTTAACTTTAGTAGAATGAAGTTTTCCAATCTTTTCTTAAATTTAATGGGAAAAATACCATGGCTAACTCTATACAAAGGAAAGTTCTGATAAAATATATGAACTTCTAAAAGTCTAATCTGTTGAGCAAATATCAAAATGAGATCTAGTCTGATGACCTGCTTTATATTTATGATCTTCAACATTGCAATTGTAAAACACAGTTGATACAAAGTTTATTAAGCTACATGCTGATCAAATATGGTTTGTATTTCATGTAAAACTTTATATGATATGATTTGATGAACTGGGTGCGAGAAGCTTGGCTGTTTAGATATTCTATTACAACAAAATATGAAAAATATTATAGCAAAAAAAGCTCTCTAGTACATTTTCATCTTTTCGTGGAATATATCATATTTGCCCTGTTTACATCTAGTTAGATAAACTGCTTCTGTCACTGATGTGCTCATTGTCCCTTAAATTAAGTTATTGGGATTGACATTGTATGAGTATGATCCTTTTATTTGCTTATAGATTCTATGGTAATTAATAATAATTTTTGCTATTTCAACCAATATATGAAGTCTATTTATATTTGGAGCTTTTTGAATATGGACTTGATTGAGTGGGAGAGAGAGGGCTCATTAATTCGGACTCTTCATTTATGAACGTGATAGCAACTATGCCAAAATCTTTACCTTCATAAATGTTTTTTCCGGTAAGGTGATAGCAATGAAATATAAACATTTTGTGTCTTCTGTTTGTTTCTTTTGTTTACATCTACTTATGTAACCTTCTTGTGTTTCAGAAATGCCTATCCTCCACCAGATGGAAATATCTTGACCACTATTGTCAATGCTCTGATTGTTGTTCCTCGCTTTTATACTCAGGTCGCCCCTAATTTCAAGCAGAGTTATCAGAATGATATATTGTTTTCTCTTCTTAGGTTTCAATGGTTATAACTTAATGGGGAAATTATACTCATACACTTTGATAACAAATCCATTTACCTCATTGTACTTTATGAAGCTTATACTAATCTCATGAGTTTTTAATGTGGCTTAAACTTTGCCCTCTATGATAGAGGGGTAAGTGTCTGGTTTGACTTAAACCTCAATTGGAAAGTTTATTTAGATTAACTAGAAGGATATAACTCTAAATTACTTTAACTTGCCTTAATCTAGTTTACTAGTAGTATATTATGGTCATATTTATTTACAATTTGCTTTGCTATTTTAGGTGTTGCACTTGATGAACAAAATGAATATTCCAGCTCCATTTCGTATGGCTCTGCCCAGAGCGCCTCTGCCACGTTCAGTACCTGCACCACCAGAACCACAACTGCCTCCTCCTCCTCCTCCTATAGCAAATCTGTCGAGCAGTGAGTCTGAAATGGAGTCCTCAGATGAGGTAGCCTCTTGCTGCTAAGATATCATTTGAGCCACATATCACAATTGTAGTAAATGACCTTCCTCCTAAATTTTGGACTTCACGAGAGAGAAGGAAATCAACTTTTTGTTTTCTGTTATTTGAAAAGTACGATATCTGTGTTTGCAAGAAAGTGAAAATTTGCTGCCTGGCATTTTTTTCCCCACAGATCTGACTTTAAATTGTTTCTTATTCCTATGTCAATGCTCTCCCTTTTACTTTCCCACTGGTTCCTTAATTTAGCAGATACCAATTGTTATATGGATACAATTTCTTAAGGAAAAGGTAATGGAGATCTAAGAATAGAAAGTCTGGAAGAAAGCATGCCGGGCGAGAACCAATTGTTGGCTCTGCAACTGATAAGGATGCGGCTCATGAGGCTATTGGAGTGAAATGTTCCACCTCAATCCCAATTATTAAAAAGAACCCTGTGTTACAGGTTATATTTTTATCTTAAAGAGTTGATGGTGGGATGATTTTTCTCTTTCAGAATGGTTGATATTCTTTTCTTGGTTTTATTACAGATCAAAATTGCCCCCAAAGTGATTTGGAATGAAGATAGAAATGACAGCATTACTGAAGAATCAGAGGAGCCTGACAAAGAGGGTTCTGATATTAAACCTTTTGCAACCCCAGAAGAACTGGAGTGTGGAAAGTTGCCTCCAGAGGAAATTTGGTCACTTCCACTGTTTAAGGTATCAGAATTGCTATGTGGTGACTAGAAACAATGTTAGCTGGTTTGTCAAACCTAATCCATTTTTACTATGTTTCAAATGTTATCAGGATGAATATTTTATTTCCTATATTATAGCTAAAAGAAAATATATATGATCAAAACTTAAAAGGCTATTTTCTTATATTGTTTGGCAGAAACATTTCCTTAACCAGTGTACTGGTTTTGGTATTCTCTTACTAAATCTGAAGAACAATTATCATAAATCAGATACATTTAACAAGTATAAGATTTAGCTAACATGTAAAATATAGCCATGGAATAATTAGTTTGAAACACTTTTAAACCATGCAGAACTACACAGCTGGGAATCCTGCATCTGTGTTGTACATAAAGAACTTTGCAAAGATGTTGTTCTCGGTGTTTTTTACTTCATATTTGGTGAGGTCACTAATCTTGACGCTTTCTTCTGTGCCCCAAATTTATCCTTCATATAGCCAAATGGTTTTTTTTTTAGCAAATAGTTACAAGTTGGTAATAGAAAACAAATAAGTTTTATGATTCCATACAATGAAATGGTAATTATGTAAATCTTCTTGGTGCATGAGATCATAATCCTTCTGTTAATTTATTGTCATAACAAAGATTGTTTTAGCTTATTATAATTTCGGCTTACAATGTGCTGTAGGATCATTATTTTGAAGCATTGATGCAGCTAAATCTGGCCTTAGTGTTAAGTTAATGCAGGTGAGATTGGTATAGATATAAGTTTTATGTGTATATTTATTTCTGGAAATCAGATTGGAAAATGTTCATTCTCAAGCTACATAAGCACGGTTTCCTTTTTAGTTGCTATTTTGGAGGGGAACTGCAAAAAAGGTGCAAATGAGTGAGTTTATTTGGACAGCAACACTACTTATGGCTTGTGGCATACTAACATTTAGGTCTTATGAAAGGCTTTGATGCATTTCTGTTTGACTGGCTGAATCATTCATTACTTTGTTGTACCATAATTTCTTCTTTTTGAAGATAAAAGTTGAATTAAAAGTGATCAAAATGAGTGTTAAAATAGTTGTTACCAAGTCTAGCCATGATCTTCTGTTCATTTGGCTACAAGTATGCTCATTAATCAATCAAACCGAAAGGTGCAAGAATTGTTACTCTTATTCATATATTTACTTATATTATAGTGAAGAATTGTAATCTTCACTATTCATATATTTACTTCGATTTTCTCGGTATTTATCATTCTCTTTGCTTCTAATTTCTGAAATCGTATTCTTAAAATAAAATAAGTGACAAGGAGAAACAATGAATATTTTGAAATGAGTGGCGCTATACGTACAATTTTTTTTTTTGCAAATTTTACTTTACAAATTGATATGACATCGTTGCATTATCCCCAAAATTTTACGACGTATATTAAAGTTAGTGATCTACATATCTTCAAACTTATCAAAACACGATTAATTCTTCCTGTCTCAATCTTTTAATTAAACTTTTATTAACTTTTATATTCTATTATTACTTGCTCAAACTTCTTTTTTGGCTGTAAATGAAATCCTTATTCTCCTTTTATTTCAAATTCTTATGGGTAAAATAACTCTATCTCTCTTTTGTCTGTTTGTAAATATATATTAGTTTGAAGATTTCATTTTCAAGTAATTTAGTCGACATGTTAGTTCTTCAGTTTTGCTTAAACAGGCAGATAAACTTAATTGAAGCCTGTTCGTTGATATGATAGTGTTACCTGGTTCACCAAATCGAAGTTCAGCAAATATAAAATAAGTGTTGAAAATCATAAATGCAATATAAAATCTATAAGAAATTATGCGGAAACATATTAAACATCAAGATTGATAATAAGTGAAAAATAAATCACATCACACAAATAGAAACAATGTTTAACGTAATTCGGCATTAATTACTTATATCCACGGATGAGGAGATAAATCTATTAGATTATAAATATACAAGAGTATAAGAGATCACACACCAAACTTGATATTCTACCCGATATCCAATATTTGAGAGTCCTGAAACTATTTCCGTTTCACCTGCTCAATCCCGATGTTGTTTACATCTCTTTCTCTTCTATTCCCACATCCCTACAAGGATGTTAACCCTTTATGTCTAGTCCTCTCTCATATCTCTCTCATTCTAAATCTAATTCTCAACTTTATATTTATAAGTATATGCAGGGATCTTCTAATCTTAATAGGATTAGAACTCCTATTTATTAAACAACTCTATTTTCCTAGTTCTTCTACTTTTCCTATGTCATATAGAATTTAACTTGAATTAGGAAATGAGCAACAATCTCGACAATCTCTACCTTGGCGAGTATTCTGTCTACGCGACAAACATGATGGAAGACACTTTCATCATCTTTGCATCTCTGCTGTAGTGCAATCATGAAAACTCCACCAAAATTATAACATGAGAATTATTCCACTTACAACTTGTAATCATTGTAGCCTATCTCTTTTGTGTATACTCAATCTCGAAAAAACAATATTCTCCTAGTTCGTAACCTAGCTCTAATACAAATTGTAAGTGTCCAACATGAAAAATGTAGATAATTCAATTAGCTTTCTATAGCCACTTGAATGGTGCCATTTGGATATGTATTTATGGAGAAATGGCCAAATTACAGCAGCTATATCAATT
>JANKKB010027560.1:0-11176 GCA_026225775.1 Bursera palmeri | reverse complement strand
CTTAATCTCGTTTTCTTGATTTTTCTTGTAATGGAAATGTGCGTTTTTTGACTGGTGGGAAGTCGTTTTAAAGATAATAGATTTTACTCTTAAGCTTATCTCACCATCTTGTAAGATTTGTTGTTTTAGTTATTTTCACTATGTTTCTTTATGTTCAAGCCCGTTCTCGTAATCTGAAAGCTTAAACTATTTATTACAAGGAGAAATGATCTCTTATAATATGCATATTACAAGATGAGGCACTATATCCCTAATATTTTCCACGGTTACTGAATTATAGGACTATGCTTTAGGCATGAAATAGATGTGAAGCAATCTTGGGTACATATTTACAATTTCCTCCCTCATTCCATTTTTGCTTATATAAATGCTGTATGGAAGCAGATTCATCTCCAGTACCCATTACTCCAGACTATGGTGGTCCACTATTACGCTATGCTGATGGAGTTTTTGACTCACGCTTTAACCGTTACGTTACTGTGAGGGAAGGTAGATTATCAATATTTTTCTCATCCAAAAGGCTAATGTATGTGGCATTTCTTTGAGCAATATGATGACCATTTATAAATTCATTCTTTTATTCTTGATAGATCATCGTGAGAGTGGTCTAAACCCAACTACAACAATTGCAGCTGTAGGCCTCAACGACCAGAATATCCAAGGTGAAAATTCTAAACATAAGTGTACTATGTTCTTTTGTTGTGAAGATATTTTGGCCAATGTGAACAGCCCAACCCCACCCTTGTTAGAGAACATTTGAATAGAGACCTATGATTCTAAATAAAAGTAGTGAAAAATTAGCATCATATATATATTGATAGAATTGTGTGGTTCACCCAAGTTAAGGTTGTGTCCTTAGACTAATTACTTTTTCCATTATGATGAAGAGGAAATGGAAATAACAAGAGTTTTCAACATGTTTTCCCCCTGGGGATGTCCCTGCTTTCAGAGTCATCATGAAACTATTGCCTGAGAAAAATAAGAGGACAGATCTAAAAAAATATGGATTGCTTTGTGTATATATTGTCATCAGGTTTCTCAAGGAATTGGCTTGGCTATAACTGAATTTTCTTATATTGTTACATATGTTATTGTTTTCTTGCTTTTCAGCATTTGAAGAGGAATGATGTTTGTTGCTTCCTGTCTTTGTCTTTTTCTCTCTCCCCCTTCCCTCCATGTCTCTTCTTTCTTGTCATGTGAAATTCAGAACCCAAAATATTAGTTAGTGGCAGCGACTTCTATGCCTTCCCACGTATGGACCCAAGAGGTGAACGGATGGCATGGATTGAGTGGCATCATCCTAACATGCCCTGGGATAAAGCAGAACTCTGGGTTGGCTATATTTCTCAAAATGGGTAAGCTGAATTTCTTTTATGATTTCATAGCTCTACTTCATCCAAGAATAATCTTGCATTAGTCACCATAATTTACTTTTCTATTGTATAACTTGGTGCGAAAAAGCCTCCAGCATATGCGTACTAAATGATTTTTTGCGATTGAAATAGCAGATTCATAGAACTAAATATCAAATCTGGAACTGTTGATACTAGTTTGATATGTCTACTGATTTTATGATTTGATTTTCATACGTATACTTGGATATATGCTTATTTGGCGCTTGAAATTCATATTATATTTTTAACATTTGAACTGTTTGCCCTTGCTCACTCTCCCACTTGTTCTTTTCAACTCTTTGCTTTTATAAACACACACGAGGGCTTGATATTTCTTGTACTTACCTATGTTAAATTGGATTAATTCCTTTGGTGCTTTCATGCAGAGAAGTCTACAAACGTGTTTGTGTTGCTGGTTGTGATCCTACAATTGTGGAGTCTCCAACAGAACCCAAGTGGTCCTCTAAGGGTACTTTGTTTTGAACTACTTATATAGTAGTTCATGATGCTAAGGACAACACTGTATTATGAATCAAAAATTACTGAAATAATAAATTCTATGACATCAGTTATATTGGATAAAGATTGTTGCTGCATCTAATTCATGAGAACAGATTTTCTATTTTCTTTTAAAGCTAGCAATTAAATAATATCAATTTTCCTATATTAGAACCCAAGTCCTTGTTGGCTTGAGCCTACCATGTCCTAATTTGAATCTAGTTAAGGAATTTCAAAAAACTTGTTCCAAGATGAAATCTCAAAACATAGTTTCTGTTGTTGGGATTTGGTCAATTATTTTTTCCTTTTTCTTTGGTTGGATACCATCATTCCTTTTCGGAGATTTCTTTTGGTATTGTTGGGCACTAATGGTTAATTTGTTAAATGTATAACAATTGCTATGAGATCTGTAGCTATGAGATTCTAAGTAGGAAATAGTATAGTATTATTAAGGTAAGAATTATTAAGATTCTATTAGTTTTAAGGTATTCCATGTATTGATGTTTTAGTGTTTGGAATTTGCAGGGGAACTTTTTTTTGTTACGGATAGAAAAAATGGATATTGGAATCTTTATAAATGGGTGAGTTCCATTCTTACGAAATGCTTCCAAAATTAAATCCTTTGGATTTAGTTTTATACTATACATATATACCATACATACATTAAAACATATTCTGATAACTCAATACATATTTTTTAGTATGATATTTTCTATACATGAGTCACACTGACATATTAATTTGGTTATTTGTACATAACAAACTTATGGAAGTTATGAGTTAATCCTATTACCTTAAAATGGAATGCACACCCATTTCAGAGGCATTAATTGTTGTAAGGAAGAATTTTGGAACGCGAATCATGGTGAAAAGACCTAAAATCTCATTTTGTATGCCACTTGTTATTACAGATTTAAACTACTAAAATGTTCATAAGGCAAGTGTTTCTATTAATTTATTGGGCTTTAGACTTATTAAATTCTTAGAAATCTGATCCTCATGGAATGCTTGCATAATGGCTCTAAGTATTTAGAAGCTCTCTTGAGTCGTATCTTGGAGCTTCTGCAGTGGCCTCAAATTGTTCTTTTTCTCAACTTATCACTCTTGACCATGTGATTCCAGTACTTCTATTGAGGTACCTGTGCTATTGCCATGGGTCTCTCATACAACCATCTTGTATTGTAAAATATGTAGATTGTTTTTCTTGCTTGAAATAATGTTGCATGTTAAAGGCAGTTATTACAAGGACATAACTTTATTAAAACTCACTTTGTGTCCTGAATATGGACAAAGAGAACCTTTTAATTTCAGCACATTTGTTTTCCTAACATACCTAGGAAAGATAGAATTTAGGAGATATATCTGATCTTTCTATCCAAAATATAGGTAACATGTACTCAAGCAGAATGAAGCATCTACAGGCACAGTTGCATCTTTTTAATTTATTTCATCTTTTATAAGTATGTCTCTATGGAAATTGTTGCAACAGTACTGATTGAAGAAAGTTCGATGCTCCAAAGTGACACTGTAGAATATGGTCTCTGATAGTGATAATTTTACGACTTATATGTTGTAGAAGGGCCTTTTAGCATGAGAGTGCAGTTAAACTTAATATGCAGAAAGCCAGAAGCGTTATACTTTTGTGGGACTTGCATTTAGTCTTAATGCAGCATTCACACAGTTTGAATGTCATCATGTGGTCAACATCACTTAATTGCATCAATTTGGAAAAAATTTGACGGAGGGATGTCATTGCTTCTAGATAGTTATTAGTTCAGCTTGCATCAGACTCCATTGACTTATTCTCTGAAACAGGTTGAATCAAATAATGAGGTGCGACCAATTTATTCTATTGATGCCGAGTTTTCAAGACCATTATGGGTTTTTGGCACAAATTCTTATGAAATTATTGAAAGCCCAGGAGAAAAGAACTTAATTGCGTGCAGCTACAGGTAACTAAGGAAGTTATTGCTTTTAGGTTTATTTGAATTTATTTGAACATACACAAACAGGGCTGCCTGTCCACACTGGCACACACAGACACAGATCTCACTTTTAAGTTTGCCTTTATATCCACTTCAGTGTCATCAAAGGTTTTTTATGTTTTGATGCAGGCAGAATGGGAGGTCCTATCTTGGAATTTTGGATGATGTTGAGGGCTCATTGTCTCTGCTTGATATTCCTTTTACTGATATAGACAACATTGTATCGTCAAAGACCTTAACATTTCTATCATTATGTCATTAAAAGAATTTTCCAGTAGGAAGCCTGATGTGGTTTTATGTAATGTTGAATCATTATTTATGCAGTCTTCAGGGGAACAATGCCTATATGTAGAGGGAGCATCTGCAGTTCAGCCGTCGTCAGTGGCTAAGGTTCTGCTGTCTTTTTTCTCTTCATGTTTTACGAATAAATTCTGTTCGAAGCTATGAATACTTGCAACTAATGACCTAATTAAAATCTGTGATATTGGCAATCATCTTCAGTTCCTTTTACTTTTTGGTCTTTGCAGGTCACTTTAGATGACCATAAATTAAAAGTTGTCGATTTCAAGATTGTATGGTCTTCCTCACCTGATAGTTTGAAGTACAAGTCCTACTTCAGCTTGCCAGAGATAATTGAATTTCCAACCGAAGTTCCTGGGCAAAAGGCATTTGCATATTATTATCCACCATCTAATCCTGTCTACCAAGCTAGTCGAGAAGAAAAGCCACCATTGTTATTGAAAAGTCATGGTTTGTTATTCATAAACCTAAAGTCTTTATGTTAACTACCCTGAATTTAAAAAGTTGAGAAAAAAAAAATAGTATTATTTTGTTAATACTTCACTCGTGTTATTGCCTTATATTTTGAAAGCTCTTTATATAATAGTGTATTTGATTGTTACAAATTTTACTTCAGAGATGTCAACAATGCTACCTGAAATAGATAACAAAGAGGCGTAGCAAGAAATTATTTCTGCCAAATAGATTGATGATCATAACAATCAAGAAATACTTGAAAACTACCCATTTTTGGAAATGGAGTTCAGTGAAAGTTATTAGAAAATGGAAATTCCTGATGCTTGCTATCAGTGGACTGTAAACAATTGCTGTACTTGTTGAGTCAGGGCCTCTTTTTCTCTTTAAGATCTCTTCTCTCCCCTTCTGAGGCACAATCAGTATTGTCGTTGATGAATATTGATTTTATATGCTGAATTTCTAATATATTATATGGTATCTAAATCATGGCAGGAGGGCCTACAGCTGAAACACGAGGGATCTTAAATCTGAGTATCCAGTATTGGACTAGTAGAGGTTGGGCTGTTGTGGATGTCAATTATGGGGGAAGTACTGGTTAGTACATCCATACCCTAAACTCTCATATATATGTAAACTGATATTTGTTAATTGATTTGAAAATTGACTGTGTACTTATGAATTTTTCTTTTCAAGTTAAGTTTGTGCTAGATCCTTCAAGTATTTTAGACTGTTCTTTTCTACTCATATTTTGATATGTTGAACAATTTATTTATTTATTTTGAATTTATATATGAGTTCATATGATGAGGGTGACTTGAACATGATTTTGAAGGTTATGGCAGAGAATACCGGGAACGGCTTTTGGGGCAATGGGGAATTGTTGATGTTAATGACTGTTGCAATTGTGCTAAATTTTTGGTAATTACATTCGTTCTTTCTGTTCTTTCCAAGTTTTTGATGAATCAACCTTCTATGACCTTTCAAGTAATGGTAATGTGCATTCCTTCATCTAGGTGGACAGTGGAAGGGCAGATGGGGAACGACTTTGTATAACTGGTGGCTCTGCTGGTGGCTACACAACCTTAGCTGCTCTAGCTTTTAGAGACACATTTAAGGCTGGAGCTTCCTTGTATGGTGTGAGTACTGGCATTCATACTTTATGAAGCATTTGCTATGCATTTTTTTTTTTAATGTAATGTTGTCTACATTGCATTTCTCATTTCTCCCTTGGCATCATCTGCTTCTGCTCTTTGAGTCAATTTTCAGCTAATATTAGTGTGATTAGACATGAATTTCCTTCCAGTTGGCATCAAAAAGTGGGTTCTCTTTTTGGCAAAATGAAATCTATTGCTCCTCTGATTGAACCCAGCCAGACCAATGTCATTTTTCGAGCCTCATGTCTGGTTCAGATCTGAATGTAGCATTGTGGCATTCTATTTAAATCTTTTGAGGGTTAGGTGTAACATATGTTCTAATAGGCGATTTTAGCACTTAGTTGAAGGGCAGATTGTGTTGTGAGCTCTAGAAAATGTTGGGTTATTCTCATGTTACTTGTTTCTTCATCGTTTGGGTAGCTTCAGTCTGAGACTCAAATGCGTGCTGGACCCTTTAGGGAGTACTTCTGCTATTCTCCATGTGCTACACTACAATAAGTGTTACCTGGGTTCAGTGTTCTTTTTGTTGAATCTCGCTTCTCTGGACAGACCAAGAAGGCCAAAATATCTGCAATAGCACTTAAGAATCTGTTTGGGGTTCCTGGGCTCAGGGTTCTTTCTCAGTGATATATGCGCTGATTTTTCTTTTATATATTTAATAGTCTCATTTTTTTGTCTTTTCATTTAGTGATAAAGGGCTTTGTTCTCTATTAAATAGAAAACTCATAGATTTTTTATATTGTATTTATCTATGGCAGGTTGCTGACTTAAGCATGTTGAGAGCAGAAACTCACAAATTTGAATCTCATTATATTGATAATCTTGTTGGTAAATACAAATAGAAAAGCACTTCATGTATCAGCTAATTCTTTTAATCTTTTTGCTCATGTAGTGGTGAATTTACTGTCTGCTTGCAGGAAGTGAAAAGGATTACATTGAGAGGTCACCAATCAATTTTGTTGATAAATTTTCTTGCCCTATAATTTTATTCCAAGGATTGGAAGACAAGGTAAAGTTATTCTGTTTTATACTTTATGTTTGAGTCATTGTGAAGAATGATAAAGGATTGATGTTCTGTATTATAGCAAGAGAATTACTGATATTGCCATATGGTCATTTGAGAGGTTTAGTTAAATGTTGGTAGTAGTTGGTAGTTTTAGAACTTTATGCTCGACTGCTTATAGTTAGAAATTTGGAATTTCTTTCTCTTATTATTGATATTGATGTTTATCGGACTTAAATGTAGTTCATAACTTTATGTTCTACTACTTATAGTTAGAAACTTGTTATTTATTCCTTCCTCTTATTAATTGACATAGAGCTTTATTGGCTGACTTGAATGAGATCATAACTAGCATTATAGCCTTTATGATGTTATACACTTGCATTATATTAGAGAGAAAACTTGCTTTAAACCACATCCTTTAGGCCAAATGTCTCACTCGATTCTTCGAATCAAAGTTGCTGATTAATTTAACTAGCAATATGAGTTACTGATTATCGAATATCTATATGTAGTTATTCGTACTGTGATATTTTAATACACGAAATTTGATGTTAATTTTTTTTCTTTAGATATGATAGAAATATTTTGAGGTTTGGTTATTCTGGCTTGTTAAATCTTAAAGGTTGAGTTTGAAGAGTCTCTTGAAATATGTTGCAGGTTGTACCGCCTGATCAAGCTCGTAAAATCTACCGGTCATTGAAGGAAAAGGGTTTACCCGTTGCTCTTGTGGAGTATGAAGGAGAACAGCATGGCTTCCGTAAGGTATATGCTTTTTTACAGGTTGTCCAATTTCAAACTTTGCCCATGTCTGGGAAACATTACAACTCACCTCGTATTGTACGCAGGCTGAGAACATTAAGTTCACTTTGGAACAACAAATGGTGTTTTTTGCACGGCTGGTTGGACACTTCAATATAGCAGATGATATTACTCCTATCAAAGTCGATAACTTCGATTGAACATTCATTATAATGGTTTCTGGTTCTGAAATTTCCAGTAAATTCATATGTAGGAGTGAGGGTCGTTTTTAAGCCTAGTATGTGTTTCTTCTTCCATTTCCATTGGATCATGTCATACGACTTTTGTTCTTTTTGAGGAAGTTTTTGAATCTGCTCCTAATAATTTGACCCTTCTTGCATTTTTAGATGCCTTAAACTGGATTGTGCAATACCTTTATCCTCACTTTTGGTACTTCTGAACACCTGGAAGGTTGACAATATCATGATGTTGTTTATGACTTCTTAACTCTTTTGAGAAGTGTAAAGAAATGTTACTCCTTATGAATTATATGTTTTGACTGCAATTCATTTCATTTTCTGTTATGTTATTTTCTTCATGTTCTTAGTGGTTTTCATGTGCTATACGGAAAGTTTCGACAGATGTAACAAATTATAATGTTGTCAGTGGAATGAGTGATTCTAACAATTCCAAGTTGATTGTAGGATAATCTAGGATCAAGGTGCTTAGTAGTTACAACTTTCAAGTAGTCGGCATCCTACAATGTTCCTGTAACCTTCTAAATCCTACAATGTTCCTGTAACCTTCTAAATCCCAGCAAGCTTACATGTCCCTTAAGCATTAGTTTGGTAATCTACTACTTTGTTTTTGGTTGTTTTGCTTTTAAGCAAAACAGGAGAAACTGTATTTAGTTTAGATTGGATAATTTTTCCTTTCTGCCATATACCGGAAGCAGGGAGCCTAAATTCTGATTTATTTACTGATAAGAGGTGCCAGCTTATGCTATTTATGAATTGCGTTTAAAGTAATTAGCATCTTTGGACTGACTAATTTCTCTATGTACAAATTGGATTGAACACTCTATTGACTTGGATCATTCCCATAAACCCCTTCCTCTTCTAGAAGTTGACATTGACTAAAGAATATATATACATAATACATATCTTCGTTGCATAAACTACGAAATAAGATTGTACTATCAACTTAAAATATATTTCTAACAGTTTATCTCTATCCATCCAGTACTTAAAGAGAATCCCAAGTATATGTACATGCCTTGTTCAAAATCATCGTTCTACATTCGTTTAAAATACTGTTATTTATGTAGCACTACGGTGCCTTGTTCAAAAAATCATAGCTATACAGTGGTTTAAAATATTGTAATTTATGTACCATGGTGTCACCAACTTTGTCTTTTTAAATTGATGATGATATTTAACGGGCCATCATATCTTCGATTTGGGTTTCTTTTTCCTCAAAATTTCTTTCTCTTTTATTAAGCAAATTGATATTATAATATGTTATTGGGTGGGTGGGTGAGGAAGTTTTTCTTCATTGCTTGAAATGGTTTTGGAGCTGACAAAATACTGGTTCGCTAGAGCCTAGACTATAGTACTGTATTTTCTGACAAAGAATGAACATGATCCTAAAAGGCTAACATCTTAAATGAAACAATGAGCTTGGCATGCTTCTAGTGCATGTGATCTGACGTACGTTTTATCTTATTTCTCGATTGGCTAGGATTCCAGTGTTCTTTATATCACCAACTATTAATTAAAACAGTAACAATTGTAATTCACATCTTGTTATATTCCTCATGCATTGAGCGGCCAATAAATAGTATAAAATTCAATGAATGATTGAAAGGAGCACTGGAATACAAATTTCCATGGCGATGTTACAATGCCTTATGGTTTGTTCCTTCACATAAAACTCTACACTTGACTTATACAGGAATAAAAAAATAATTACAATGAGAATATATATAAAATTTTTGGTATCAAATTTCATGATCGAAAGACGGCCGGATTAAAGGCCAGTCTCCCCAAAATACCATGTTTGTATGGCAAGAAAGTTTTCTTCTTCAATTCCTCTGATACAGCCTTGTTCTTGGTATAATGCAACTCGTGAGCCGAAACCGTTCCTCTTCTCTTCGACCCATTCACAGAACCAGAGCCGTCCGTGGACCGAAAACTTGAGTTCTTGTTATCTTCATTTTTCTTGAACAAAGATGAATACTTGCCGTACGGTTCTTTATCTGTTGCTCTTCCCTCAGATGCACTTCGAAACAGAAGAAGATCCTTCAATCTCCATTTTCTTGAACTACTCTTAGAAGAAGGGGAAGGCTTTGTAGGAAATGAAGACTGTTTCGTTGGTTGGTGCTGTTGTTTTTCCTTATCTTCTTCTTCCCATGGATATGCAGATACTCTAAATGGGGAGAGTGATCTTGCTGCTCTGCGGCTTGAACTTGACAGTTCTGGAGCTCTTCTTTCTCTCCCTCTTTCATTCTCTGTTTTCTTTCTAGTATTTTCAACTGCAGCCGCAAACGGGTCGATTTGTTTTCTCGTTCTAGGTGAAAAAACTTCACGAATGAATCTTCTACCTTGCGATATGGGCGATCTTGGAGACAAAAGTGGGCTCTTCAGGGTTGTGTTCTCTTCAAGGTGTAGTCTAGGTGGAGGCTTCAACGGACGGATTTTTCCGCCGTCAAAGAGTTCTTCAGCTGAGAGAGATGCCTTTTCCAGGTCCTCGCTGAAATTAAAAGCAAAATCATTTTCGTCATCATCATCATGATTGGCCGTTGTCTTAGCCTTAGGTGATTTTGGTGTACCAGGCTTTTCTTCCCAATCAAAAGGAACACCTGAGGATGGCTCATTCCTCATGTAAAAGTTGTCAAAATCACGATAAAACTGAGAGATGCGTGTGGGAGTTGTCGGTGCACTGGTGAAGAAGTAGTCACCACGCCTTGGTGATGTAGGAGCACTCAGGTATGGAGGAGGTGATCTTGTACTATTGAAGTCGAAATCCATGCTTGGAGCTGCAGGTATCACTACCTCCATTCCCTCTGATACCAACCTATTATTTTGTTTCAAGCTGAAGATTGGTATTGGATGGATATGTAAATGCATGGATATATAAAAGAGAGAAGGGCCAGGATTAGGAAGGATCAAAGAAACAGAGAGGGGTTGAGATAGTTGACCATGAAGTCATAATAGGAGCCGCCTTCTAATACTTTAAACAATTGTGTCTGTTTTCCATTGTCATTCACGGAACATGGCTTTGTCTTCTCACTATGCTCCACATGGGGATTGTTTTGTTATTTTATGGTTGTAGGTGAGGGATAAAAGAGTGATATAGTAATTTAGTTATGTGTGAATCTTCGTTGAAGTTTATAGTATAGAGATAGACGCTGACAAAACTTTTGCACCATCACCCATCACCCCCACCCCAGCCTTGACTGTACTAAATAGACCAAATTCCTCACATTTAAATTGAAAATGGCATTCAACAGCCAAACCATAATGCTGAAGAAAGCTCTTTAAGAGGCCTTGGAAAGAAGTTAAACGTTTAGTAAAACGGACTTTGGGATGGGACTGGGAACTGTTATAAAAAAGGGGATATTAACTCTGAACCCCCCATTAAATT
>JANKKB010027559.1:0-11174 GCA_026225775.1 Bursera palmeri | reverse complement strand
TCCATCACCGACCTTAGGCCGAGGCTCAGCCCACGACCAAGACCCAAGTCATTCTCTCTCTGCAACAATTACAAAGAACTAAAATTTAAATGGAAAATCGAAAATCGAAAAACGGGGAAAGTTTAAGTGAAAACAAACGAATAAAACTAGGATTGTTGATAACAATGGTGATGGGAGGCGATTCGTTAAGATGGCTTTTCATCATTGTCTTGACGTTTCTTTACCGAGTTCATGCCGTCTCTTCCGTGTGTCAGCTCAGTTTCACTCACCATAATACGCTATATAACTATAGCTTGGCCTCTCCTCTCACTAAGTACCCTCATGGCGTCCTCAGCGAAGATGGGTACTCTCTCTTTCTATGTCACTCCTATTTGGCGCCCGTATTTTTGTTTATTGATCTGGGAAGTTTTATTTTTCACGTAATGTGATTTGGAGCTCAAGAATTGGACTCATTGTGAATCATTATTGATTTTAGTATGATTAGTTTGTTAGCGATTGTTAGTTGTCTTCTTTGATTGTTATGGGTCGATTGGTAATGGATTTATGGGTTGCTTAAAAATTTTAGCTTGGTTTTTATATTTGTGTGCTTCAAAAAAAAAAAAAAAAGCATTTTTTCCATCAACAAAGCTTAGTATTTAGTAATTTAGTTAATTTTTATAATCAGGATTATTATGCTGTGATGGGTTGCAAGAGTTGGTGGAACTTCTGTATTTTAATATTAAGCTAAAGCGCTTGGAAATATTAATTTCCATTCTTTAAGTTTAGGTGCTTATCTCACCTTGACATCTTAGTCTGTGGTCAGCCTTTGGTGTGCTTTCACTAGGTATAGGGTTCGATTCCTCAGAATTACCTACCTTGTGATAACTTATGAGTTTCTTGCTTCTTTAAAATTGTTGGGTTTAGAGGGCTTCCTGGTTTCAAAACTTAGATTACTAAGTGGGTTTGAGAAATTTAGATTATTGGAAGACATAAGAAACAGTTAGTGGCTATCAACTCATGGTTCTCGGGTCTAGTTGGGGCAGATTTGAATTAACTAAAGTACTTTCTTATGTAACTACTGCAGGTTCTATAAGGTGGCAGTAAACAATACCATGCTCTGGTTTCAGGTTGGCTCCATCAGGTTACATTTTATTTCTTTATTTTCCTAGTGAACTTTCTTATTACTATAAGTTGTTTCCATAAATTGTGGCATGCCTTTGGTACCATTTTTTGTTTGATTTCTACATGATTGTGTAAAACTAGGCAATGTCATGTAGGACAATAGACCTTCCAATGATAAACTATGTATGTTGTGGGTTTAGAAGCTTGGGTGCTGCAATGCACACTTTTAGAACCTTGTTGAATTTGGAATCAAGATAGAGTAGAGTTCGTGGTTGATCCAGCTAGATGAAGGACTTTTGAAGTAGTTATTCACTTGACATGGTTCTATTCTACATGATTCATAATTGATTTTATCTTCTTTGATTCCTTGGAGCAGCTTTGTGATCGTATGATTTTCAATCATGACCCACCTAGATGTGTCGACTGCTCGGTAATTTCTTCTGGAATCTTATTGAAGTTATACGCATAATTATTGTTGACCTTGAAGTAGGCAATAATGACTCTGTAGTTTATGGTTGATTCCCTCATTTCATGTCTTGATTTAACTTTCTCATAGAACTGTGGGGGTTCATCACACTGTGGATTGGAATGTGCTGCACTTGTGGCAAACAATATAGGAGGTAAAATTGAGATTATTTTAAGATTTGAACCGTATTCAATCATCCCTGAACCAAATAGGAAGAGGAAGGGATGTAAACAACAAAACATAATTTATTTTAGTGCTTACCTTGTTGCTCCCCTTCTAGTCTTATGAATAAACCACTCTAATTCAGGTTCTTTCTTATATATTTGGAACATGATCAACAATATGCTAGAGTAGGATATATACATTCTTAGGCTTCTAATAGGATCTTTGTCGTATGTGCAGGTTACCCTGTATGCACTGCTCTAGGGCGTGTGTCAGGCACAAATATAAACATTATGGGTAAGGTTTATCTCCTCCGATCTACAACCCACAAAAAAAAAAAAAAAAAATTAGAACGACTAACAATGACAACAATGATACTTCTAATTCATCTTCTCAGTATGATTTTTTTTTTCTTTCATTTGTTATTACCTGATGTATTGTACACCAGTGGAGCTCGCTTATAGCATTGTGTCTAGATTTGTGTATTTGTGTATATTTTTTATCTCTTCCAATGCTGTGTTATATATTCCATTTGTGAACTAACTTTTGGCATATTGATCACTGCTCTGTTATCATGAACATGACAGATCAGCAGAATCCGCACAAGGGTGTCATTGTGAAGATGTCAAGTAATGGCCCAACCTCAAAGTATAATTGTTCTCTTACTGTCTCTGTCATTTGTGATTCTAATGGAGTTCAAGTGAGAAATTTTTTCTTGAAATTATTTTAAAATTTATTTGATTAGATTTTCCCTGGAGTTCGTATGCCTGGTTTATGACCTATTTATTCATTTTACTATTCTATTTTGCAGGGGCCACAGACTATGGAGATACTAGGGACCTGTGATTATGTGAGTGTCTAGAAAACTATCTATGCACTTTTTCCTTAATGTTTTATGACTTAGGTTTAAAATCAAATAATTGTAATTCATGGTAGAAGCTTTGTTTAGGTATATGGTGAATTTTGGTGAGCTTAGGTATGCTTGCAAACACATTGTGGCGCCTTGAGGTTGATTACATTATTTCTTTGACAGGCTACGGTGCTGTGGCATCCTGCTGGTTGCGCAACGATTGTATCTGTTGAAGGAAGAGGATGGGGCTGGTTTGGAACCTTCATAACAATGTAGTTCCTTTTAATCTTTTCCTTGCATGTTTACTTACTTCCTAATGGTAGCAATTCAGTGAATCTTTATGGTTGAAGGAGTATATTGGTTGACTCATTGCTTTGGTTTTCAGAGTATTATGCCTCTTTGGAAGCTATCTGCTTGCTGGAACAGTTTATCGATATTTTGTCCTTGGAGTTCGTGGTGTAAATGTATATCTTCTCTATTATGCTATGTTTGTAAATTTTCTGCATTTAAAATCTTATAAACAGATTATCTAGTCTATTTATTTTTTGGTCTAAACGAATGCAATTTAATTATGCACTGCTTCAAAAAATTTCTCACTCCATACTTCCACATCTATTATTCTAACTTACTCTAATTCATTCACTTGCTGCTTCAGGTAATTCCGAACGTAGATACCTGGACCAGCTTACCACATAGAACGCAGGTACTCTTCCCTTTTCTAGTGCTTTAATATCTTTTATTCCCCCTTCAGTGGCTGTATGTGACACTTACTATTTTAAGTAACTTACATTTGGTTATGTGGTAACCTTATTTCCTCATGTATTGTGCCATCCTGAGCATATTTGAGCTGAGTAATTGATATTCTTAACAAATTTTGACTAGGTCCTGAGCTTGGAATTAAAAATTTGTCATTTCTATGCAATTTTCTACATGAATCCAGCAGCAGTTTTCTTATTCTAAACTCCCATTAGGAAATTTTTCTAGTTTGAAAAGTGTGAGTAATTTATGTAACTTGAATGAGAGTGTCATGGGAAGGCTGAATGTAAGAAAGATTGAAAAGAACATTTTATATATTACTGTACGTGTAAGCTTAGGTTTTAACAGAATCAGTGTCAGCATAGTGGGATGAATGGGGTACGTAATGTCAATAATGAAAATGGTGAGGACAAAAAAATTCAACTGCTATTTAAATTCTTATAATTGTAAGCATTTGATCGTCAATTTCAATTTTTAAAAGACTGTTGTAATTTCTTATACTATGCTTCTTGTCCCCGTTTCCTTGCAGAGTTTTTTCACATCTTTGGTGCGGAAATTTAGAGGACCTTCTGAAGGGTATAGAGACTCCTACTCTCGTGTCAACTTTTGAGCACTTACAAGTTTGGCCTAGATTTAGTGGCTACATCAGTTACAAGATATCTCAGTTCTGCTATGAAATATCTGCAAACAAGTGCTTATGATTATGTATCTGAGCACCGGCTTACAGTTTAGCTTGATTGCTTTGTTGTAGCAGATTCTTAAAGCTCATTGCAGAACTACCATCCCCTTTGTGTGACATATCCGTATAATGGGATGCTCTTTCTCTCCTTCCCAGTTTCCTTAAAAAGTGACTACATGATTTTTTGCGTCAAAAAGAAGAATCATCAACAATATTCAATTAATTGTAATCTCCGTTAAATGCTGACTAGAAAAGTTTTACCAATATATTATTCTTATCCTCTCTGATCTAAATTTTGGTGGATGTTCTTTCAGCATCTGCGAGTATATTTATCATTTTCCTCCTCTTTTTCTGAAAACTTGGTAGCAATAGGTTAATTAGTGGGAGACGGATTCCATTCCATACCAATTTTTCAGTTTTAAAGCTCCTATAAAGGGTGAGACAGATATTAATTTTGTATTAGTGATTTGATAACATTTTGGTTGGGCTTTACCGGTCATTAAGGTGTTCTTCTGCATAATGAACAGACACAATCTGAGGCTGCGAATCATAATAAATAGAAGTTGCCCGGAAAGCAGGACAAATGGTGAAATATATTGTTTTTATGTCGGCAAGAATGGATAAAACCCAGTATTCATGCTATTCATGTACTTTTAAGGGGAAATGAAATGGTGGGAGTTGTTTGCAGAAACAGAAATCTTTTTCTACCGTTGAAGATTTCCCTAAAATAACATCAGTAGCATCAGTTAGCTGGCAAAGATAAGCCTACAATAGATAAGTACCTCTGCACTAGCACTTCCTCTTTGATTCAAGGTGCTCTGGCGTCATTTACATGTTTCCATATGAGTTGAGATCATCAATTGCCTGTGCATTGCTCTTTTTATGCTGGAACTTTTTCCAGGAGGGGTTACCATACCACATTGGAAACCTGGTTGGTTCCCAATTCCCATAAGAAGTTGGTCTTGCATTTATGGAGCAAACTTGATATTGTACTGTTACAAAATTAGGCAAGAATTACACATCTGGTTCAGGACAAATGGTCGGTTCCATAAAACCTAATCTAATCCCTTTTTATATAGGGCAACAAAATCAGTCACAGCCCCTTATAGAATTGTCCCATGGCGAAAATAATAGCTCAGTTGGAGAGCAATCATGTTGAAAAGATGTAATGAATTGAAGGTTGTGCATCATGAAAATGGAAATAATCCTCATTTGGTTGCAATAATGTCTTCTCAACAAACATTTGCAAGTTTTCTGTCGTTGATGTGATGATGTGACGTCCATAATTATTATATAATTGCATGCCACTCAGAATTTTATTTTCTGCCGGCTCAGCTTGTGTCTCACATACATGTATACCGTAGTATTGCATTCGGAAATACCCAAAAATCCAAACCTCATTTGTTGCAGAATAATCACTATGCCAACCTTGCAAATATTATGCCATTTATAATGTTTAACTAACGAATTGACTTTAAAATTTCGGATACCTGATCCAACTGTCACTGAAAAGATAGGTTTGAAGAGTCAACTTTACAAACCTATTTATTTACTAAGGTTTTTGACGCATGAAGAGATGAATCTTTAACATAAATCTTTACAAACGAAAAGATCTTTAACCTTCTAGTTGACAGCCGGCCTTCTGGCAGCAGCTTCATCGTCTTACTCAGTAAGAAAGTGATTGCCAACTGACATACTCTGTAGCTAGAAGTGGTCACTCAACCATGATATGTCTTTTTTGAACTTTCAGTGCTCAGCTCTTACGTTTGAAGTTGAACCATTACATATTGGCTAATCTTCTAATATGCAATCAAGTAAAAATATTCTTAGGCAACTAATCATCATTAGCATATTAAAAAATATATTTTTTGGTCGTTTAGTGGTGTAGGATATAGACCCATGAGCTAACCTTGATGGATGGATGGTACAAGTTATGCCAAGAAACGAATTTCTACTCCTATGATTTGAATAATTAAGACAGGTTTGTGGACAACTAATGAGGATTAAAAATGGATTGTTAATGTCAATCCATGGACCGTAGCCAGCCCATTATGTCAGCTGAGGATACAACTGCTCCGTTGTATTGGGTGAGGATTCATTGGGGTCAAGTAACACATGTGAAATCCAACAACTCGAAGCCGATATGTGACCAAATACTCACCTAAAACCCTTATTTAAAAGAATTGAAGTTGTCACTCTGTGCATAAACATTTTGTCATAATTAGTTATATATACTTTTAAGTATAGACAATGATACACAACCTTTCAACAACACTTAGCTTAGAAGCTAAGTGAAATCATGGCTTCATTTACAATCATGCCGTACCCACTACTACACTTAGCTTTTTCCTCCACGCCTCTTCTTTAGAAAGTGGTGTTCCTTGCATGCTTCGATGTATCAAATAGCCTTAATTGTATCTTAATAACACATATTAGTATCTCGAAGATTATGTAATATTGTTTTAGAGAAACAATATATAACACGGTTTTTGATATATATATATTATTTAAAACTGTCTATCATATAAATTATTAAATATTGAATGAAAATGAGTAGAGTATCCATTTCGTTAATAACATAGAGCTAGTTAAGCTCTTGAATTATTAAAGGTTAATAATTGGACTAGAAGAAACAAAGCGAAACCCATTAATTATATAACAATAATTTTGAAAGCATATACATATACAAATCAAACAGTTAAAACAGACAAATCATATCAACTCCTGAAGCTTGATATTAATATTGTATCTGTCTTTGATGATTTCTCCAACCTTCAATCTTCCTATATTTATTCAACACCCACATTATAACAACTGCTTAAACCCTTAAATCACACAGCAAATACACTACAATACAAACAGCGATGAAGCCACCTTTGTCTTCTTCTTCATCTTCTTCTTCTTACGTTCTAAGAAAAGCTCGTTTCTCTCCTTACCTCTTCACCTTACTTGCTTTCATCGTCTTCGTTTCCATCCTCTATGGCGAGGACTTCATGTGCATCTTTGGGCAGCTAGACCCCACTCATGGTCCACCCATCTCACGCCCAACCAGTTAGAACCACTCCTCTTAATTGTCTGAGTTTTTGTTCTTGTTTTATTTTTTATGCTTTAATCTTATATGCATGCATGGGATGGGTTGACCGAGTATGGTTTTCTGTTGGGTTAGAGAAGAACAGGGAAAAGCTACCATTCGCTATAGGCAGGACGGAGGAAGGCTGTGATGTGTTCAGTGGGAGTTGGGTTAGGGACGAGTTAACTCGGCCGCTTTACCAAGAATCGGAGTGTCCATACATACAGCCACAATTGACATGTCAAGAACATGGTAGACCTGATAGAGATTATCAGTATTGGAGATGGCAGCCTCACGGCTGTGATCTTCCCAGGTTCGTTTCTTTAATTTCCTTATACCTTATAATGCATTGAATCTTTTTTTTTTAGTATAATTTGAGGATCCAATCTGAACGATTTCGTCGGTGGATGATAAATGTTAATAAAGTGTAAAGATGAAAGATCGTGAATTTGATCTTTTTGAGTAATTTCTTAAAGAAGAAGACAAGAAAAAAATCGCAAGTCTCAAGGATCAAAAATAAATTTTGTTGACTCATGGAACTATTGTGCCGGCTCCTCCTGCATGCTTTTCTACTATTACTACGTAGAAACTGGGGACCACCCAACCTCCCAAACCGGGATCCACGTCCACCGTTGCACCACGTTTGTACCGGAGATAATCCTTTTTTTCTTTTACATTATTGATGAGTTGGGTTGAGACTTGGGCAATGGGTAGGTGAAGGAACTAAAACGATGAGGTATTGGCTGTGTACAAAAAATGTTCATAGAAATTTTTATTACTTTCTGTTAGATAAAGATAGAGATTGATACTCAGTAGTGAGCCAGCCGGGTTCATTTTCTCTGGACCTTAATCGTGTCATTTGTTTGTTGGTGTGGTCCAAACATTAACATATTTTGTGTTAATCGTCCATCAATGGTTGGTGTCTTCTTGGTGAGGTTACCTAATTTATATATGTAATTTCAACATAGAGCGATGCAATTGTTTAGCTTATATGATTTGCAATAAATAATGTTGAAGTGATCAACAAATTGTTATATACAGTTTTAATGCCACATTAATGCTGGAGACACTTAGAGGGAAGAGGATGATGTTCGTTGGCGACTCATTGAATCGTGGTCAGTATGTTTCCATGATTTGTCTTCTTCACAGAAACATCCCTGAACATGCCAAATCCATGGAAACCTTTGATTCAGATTCACTCACAATCTTCACAGCCAAGGTACTTCACCTTCACCACCCACCTTAATGAGCTTTACTCGATCTTTGCCATATATATCAATTAATTAATTGCTTCACATTGAGCTCTTACTTGCGATTATTAGGACTACACATATCTATTAATTACTTGCTTCACATCGAGCTCTTACTTGCGATTATTAGGACTACAATGCCACGATCGAGTTCTATTGGGCGCCATTTCTTCTTGAATCAAACGCGGACAATGCTGTGGTTCACAGGATATCTGATAGGATTGTTAGAAAAGGTTCCATCAATAAGCATGGACGACACTGGAAAGGAGTTGATATTCTGGTGTTAAATACTTATCTATGGTGGATGACAGGCCTGAACATGAAAATCTTGTACCTTCTTCATCTCATTAATATTAATTATTAACTTACTCCTCCAGCTCTCTTTAATTTGTAGTCTCCGCAAAGGGTCTCTCGTAGTCATGGTTTATATATTTGTTTTACAGGAAAGGATCTTTTGACGATGCAGAGAAAGATATTTTTGAGCTTTCAACTGAGGATGCCTATCGAATGGCCATGAAAAGTATGTTGAGATGGGTGAAGCTGAACATGGATCGCAAAAAGACCAGAGTCTTCTTCACTAGCATGTCACCTTCTCATGGAAAGTGAGTCAACCTTATCGTCTTAAGAATATATATTTGTGGTTCAGGTTCGAATTGAGACTAATATTTGAAGTTTGATATAGGAGCATAGATTGGGGAGGTGAACCAGGGATGAACTGCTACAACGAAACCAGTCTCATTGAAGATCCAAACTATTGGGGTTCAGATTGTCGAAGAAGCGTCATGAAGGTGATTGGAGAAGTGTTCAGCAATTCAAAGTATCCTATTACATTTTTAAACATCACACAACTCTCAAGTTATCGCAAGGATGCGCACACCTCAATTTACAAGAAGCAATGGAGCCCGTTGACTCCTGAGCAGATAGCTAACCCGGTTAGCTATGCTGATTGTGTACATTGGTGTATGCCTGGCCTTCAGGATACTTGGAATGAGCTATTGTTCACCAAGCTATTTTATCCCTGAATAGACTCATCTCATGAGTGATGAATCCCTCCTCTTGGATACTCCTGAAAGGAGCAGTTTGCATCTTACCTTTCTCATTTCAAGTCGTGAGTAGAATGGTTGCTGAGGGATAGAATCACAGAATGAGGACTAGAAAGAACAAAAAAAAAAAAAATTGTAAAATAATAGTGGCTGTTGCAAGGAAATTTCACAAAAAGATTGAATTGATTTGTTGTTGAATTAATTTGTTGATTCTTTATTAAAAAATATAACAATTAATTTGTGGGTTGAGTAAATAGATTACTCGGACTGGGCTTTTGTTGTGTCTTTTCGACCAAGTCTTGGCCCTGTTTGGGCTGACCGGAACTGAGGCTGGAGCAATTAATTTCAAACGAGCAATATTATTTATGCTGTTTAAAATGGTTAATTTTATCTGCAGATAATCAATCTAATTTACAGAGGAACTTTGAAAGGATAAGTTATGGGAAATAATAATCAAGCAGACGATGTCTCCGGTAGATATTTGAGTAGAGAAAATTGTTACAAACTACTGAAAATTTAGTCTTAATAAAAGAGGTCAATAAGAAAAATGGTTACACGCTGGTACAATAGTTGGATTTAAAATGTTATCTATAGTTCATCATATTCTTTGAAATTATGATATTATTCATGACTTTGGTGAAACGATGAAATGGTCTTAGTACAAGCAGCATCCAAGGCAATGATATTCTTTTTTTTTTTTCAGTTTATTTAATAAGAAATACGAGTCTAACATATCACGTCATTATGTAAAGTTAGTATGTCTAATTATTTATCTTTTACTATATATATTATGACTTTGCTTTTAATTAGAAAGAGGATGGTGCTAGTGACAAAATCTGTCTGATCTTTACCAGTAGTACATAATCTTTGTTTATGAATAATTATCATTGACTACCCCTACCCCTTTTCCTCTTTTTTTTTTTATTCATATGAGACTTTTACTCTTTTTATCTTCTCTCATTCTTAAGTTTTAAAAAAATCTCTTCTCAAGTCCTCTAATTAAAAATTCTATTAGTTAACATCTATTAACCTCTATATTTCAATAAATTTACCATTTTATCCTTACTAACACATATAAAAAATGACTTAATTTTTAAAGGACAATATTAAATTACATGACCAAATTACCTTTAACACATATTAAAATTATTTTTCATAGACAATATTAACACATACTGGTATTTATTTTAAGGGTAATTTGGTTATTTAACTTAATATTGTCCTTAAAAAATTAGTTATTTTTTATATGTTAGTAAGAAGAAAATGGTAAATTTATTATAATATAGAGGCTAATAGATATTAACTAACAGAATTTTTAATTAGAAGACGTCAGAAGAGATTTTTTTAAAACTTAATGAGGAAGAAAAAATGATAAAAATCTTAAATGAATGAAAAAAAAAGATACTGATGATCAATAATAATTACTCATTTATTTATATAATTTTACTTCAAAAAACCGATAAAAAGAGTGAACCTTCGATAGCTTAAAAGACGAGAAGATCAAACTATAATCCAATTAAGCAGTCTGCTTTCTTTTTATGACCAAATAATGAGACCCCACGAATGTTTCGAGCACAATCCTTGCATGATCTGCTGGTTCTCAAAAGTTCAAGAACATAAAAGCAAAAACAGGAAACGTTCTGATGGCCATCAGAGGCCAATATTGAGACCAAACTTAATTACTAAGGCGCTGGCTAATTAATCAAGTCAAGTAATCGACCTTTGCTTTGACGCTCAGCGAAGCGAAGAATACCCCGGAGGTACTGTAATCAATCATGAAAAACATTTAAAGATTGA
>JANKKB010027558.1:0-11173 GCA_026225775.1 Bursera palmeri | reverse complement strand
CCCAATGTGAAAACATTCCCAAATTCAGCAGGGGCCAAGTGGCCGACATGCATCTGAGGGCCCAGAGCACGAACATGAATATCCCATTTATCCACTACTCAATCAAACTTCAAGTACCTTCTTTTATATCCTGAACCGCACGCAGCGTAATATCAGGTAATATCCTGAACTGCCACGTGGTAGCCCCTTCACTATTAAATTGGCAAAAGGTTGGGCCACTATTGTAATGGGGAGGTTTAGATATCATCAATTATTATCGGGATTGCCGACATCATCCGTTAATCGATTTACTAAAATTATATAATTAACAATTTGATAAAATATTTTATTAATAAAATCATCAATTTATTAATATATATATTAAATAGTAAGTTAATAACTTTAATATTAATTAACCGTTATCTCTTGTTTTTAATATTTTTTACAGTCAGTTTTCAAAAAATGATAAATGTTTTTATTAAAGACATGAGCTGTCTTCGAATTCTTCTATTGATTTTATTTTTAAAAGATATTTTATAAAACAATAGGAAAATTATCCCCTCTCTTTAATCAGCCTTGCAATAAGGGCCCACAAAGGCACACGTACGGGACACGTCTGTGAAAGGTGGCACGTGTCTATCAACAGACAGTCAAATCCTCGAATCTGCTGGTGGTTCCACACTAAACATGTCTCCCGTCGGACACTGACAAAATCTGAAAAAGCAGAAATAAATAAAAAAACCAACTAAATTAATAAATAATAACTAATCGATAACTTCCCTCCTACGGCACCGTTTTATACAGGAAAAAAACAATTAAGACTCGTTAATTAAGTAATTAACGTCCTCAACTCCTTCAAGTCACCTGTCAATTGATGGGATCAGCAATGGCTTAAACTAAACTTAACTTCTTCTCGTCCTGATAAACAAACGCCAGCCAGCCTAACTGCCAAACTGTGAGAAACTTCGAAGAAACTAACGAACCCGTCGGTTTAATGTTCATTTTGGATTGATTTGGTGTTGTTTCGTTGAGTTGACGATCTGGTTTTGATTATGTGAAGAGAGAAGATAACTGAGGATAGGGTGATGAGTAGTAGTTTAATGGAGACTTCGATAATGCTTCATGTTGTCATTGTTTTGTTCGTTCTTTGGTTCCTTTCGTTGTTCGATCGATGCCATCCCGTAGCTTACTTCCTCTCTTTAATTTACCTTTTCTTGGTATTAGCTGCTTTGCTCTATAGCTTTATTTTTTATTTGTTTTTTCAACTTCTTGATTTAGATTGTATGTAAAAAAATATAAATGATTTGAGAAATGTTTGGTTTGTTTGCTGGAAGGTTCACGAGCGCTATGTTATGAGATTGAGGAGAAAGTTGCAGTTTGAGGAAAGAAGGCAAGCCAATCAGAAAAGGGTATTTTTTTTTTGTTTTATTATTTAATAGATGCGTTTAATTTAGTTAGAATCTGGGTTACTGATGTTTCATTTTCAACTTTTATTTTTATTTTTTTATTCTATTTGGTGGGTATTTTTCATTTCTTGTGAATCTGGGTTGCTGATTTGTGGATCTGGAAAGTGGAAATTAAACTTCAACAAAGACAAATATTTTGTTTGAACGGTGGAAAGGTGGATTTTTGATTTCTTTGATTTTATCAACAAAGAAGAAAATGATTAATGTATAAAGTTCCTCCTTTTACTGCTAAAGATAAGGGTATTTGTGCTTTGCACTTTTTCTGGTATATTCAAAGCTGGGTTTCGTGTTCTTGGTCTTATCTGTGGAGAAAACAAACAATAGCTTTGATGCTCTGATGCTTTGATGCTTTGATGCTTTAATGCTTTACTGCTTTCTCTTTACTTCCAGGTGCTCTCGGATTCTGAGACAGTAAGGTGGCTGAATCATGCTGTTGAGAAGATATGGCCTATATGTATGGAACCGATTGCTTCGCAGAAGATTCTCCTTCCCATTATACCTTGGTTCTTAGAGAAATTTAAACCGTGGACGGCCGTATGAATCTCTTTACTTTTGAATTGATTGTAGCAAATGCTTTTATTCATCACGTAGCTGTTAGTTTGATTAATACATAGTGCTTTTCAAAATGTTCCTTGAATATCATATTTGAAAATATGATTGCCATATAAGGATGTTATATTTGTGGTGAAACCATTGAAGCAACTTTTTTTTAGCACAGTGCCCATATCATGTATGATACAATTTTATTTGACCATGAACATATTTATTGAAATGGTCTTAATTTCAGGAGACTGATAATATACATGTTAGTTTTTACAAAAGAACTTTGAGAATTTACTTCTTGTATATCTCAGTGTTGAAGGATTTTATCTTAATTTGGATAATTCATTTTAGTGGTACCATTTCAGTGGTAGGTGGTCTTCTGTACTTTTCTACATGCAAATTGAAATTGATTGTGTTTGATCTGCTTTATGAGAATATCTCTAATATTATATGATATATGTGCAGAAGGAAGCTAAGGTACAGCATCTGTATCTGGGTAGAAGCCCGCCTTTTTTCACAGAAATGAGGGTTCTTCGAGAATCTACTGATGATGACCACTTGGTATGTTACACTAAATATTACCTTTGGCATTCTGGGTCATGTCTTATTGTTGTGGTGTCACTACAATTTGCTTTCTCGCATCCCCAGGGAGATCTTACCTTTTGATAATGGCAGGTACTGGAGTTGGGTATGAACTTTCTCACAGCAGATGATATGAGTGCGATAATTTCTGTGAAATTAAGGAAAAGACTGGGATTTGGATTGTGGGCAAAGTTGCATGTGACAGGCATGCATGTTGAAGGGAAGGTCAGATATATAGATATATGATTCTTATCTGAAGCATAGTTTATACTAATAATTTTGAATAATTTAAAAAATAGGATTTGTATATGGTGGGTCTGGGATTACATTTTAATTTATTTTATTTTCAACTCAAGAAAAAAAGGATGAAACTATCTTCACTTAAGCTGTGCCATTTTCTACTCTTGCAGGTTCTGGTTGGAGTGAAATTTCTTCGTCAATGGCCTTTCATTGGCCGTTTGAGACTATGCTTTGCTGAGCCTCCGTTTTTTCAGATGCAAGTAAAACCAATCTTCCCTCATGGTGTTGATGTTACAGAATTTCCAGGAATTGCTGGATGGCTGGTAAGTTTATGTTCAAATTTGCAGAAAAAACTGTAGAATTTTTTGGTACTCTCTTAATCTTATGTGTATTATTGTTCCTTTGACTAGGACAATCTTCTATGTGAAGCATTTGGGGAGACACTTGTTGAGGTCAAGTTCGTTGGTGATATTATTTGGCTGTTTAAATTTCATGAGCCTGTGTTTACCATTTTGGGATGATGCTATAGGTTTCAAAAACCAGAAAATTCCTTCTGGATTGAATTTAGATCTGATATTTGATCTTCTTGCAGCCCAATATGCTGGTTGTTGATTTGGAGAAGTTCACTTCACAACAGCAAGGTAATTCACTTCAGAAATCTTATAATTGAGTTTTGGGCTTTATTACTGAGTTTTATTTCACTGTTTTTTTATTAGCAGATAACTTATCTTTAATCTATGAATGATCCGTTAGTGTGAGGTACATAGAGTAGCATACTTGCATGATGAATAGAAGGTTGCTTTTAGGAGGTAATGAGGGATTTTCATGGAGAAGATTCATTCCATTCTGTTAAAAGCCTGTTGGTTCTCTCTTATCTGTTTTACAGATCCAAGAAAGAACGACAGAAATAAGGATATAGAAAAGAGTATAGAGAGCCATCAGGCTTCTTAAAGTCTATTGGTATGGTGATATACAGTAGTAGTGGACTTCTTTTGTTAAATATTTGAGAATGCCTATGATTGTTTAAAGTTGAAGGACCGTGGGAAGGACAAAGGGAACTAGAACATGGTTTTGCCTATGGTTCTGTATCTGCAAACAATAGACTTTCTATCATTATTGAATGCATAATGAAGTTTTTGATGAATGAGGTCTTAAAATCTTTTACCCAAAGCTCTCTGCCAAAAGGATCTATGTTTATGCTGCCTTTATAAAATAATGAATAAACAAAGATACAGTAGGAAATTTTGGGTTTTTCAATTTTAGTGTCATGTTATCGGACGATATCACATCGGAGGACCAATTATGTCCGTCAAAACATGGTACACAGTAATAATTCCATATGGCAACTTGTTACTTCCACATGAGTTCAGTTTAGTTTCTTGATTTGCGTCCTCTTTCTTTACTGAAAGATGCATATGTGAATTTGGATATAGTAGCTAGTTCTCTATGCATTAGAACTCTTTTTGACAAACTTTTTTGCAGTTTATTGCCAGTGGTTCAGCAAGTTTAGTGGTTTTTTTAATCTTTTTGCTCACTGATATGCTAAATGTTTACCATTTTATTAATTATATGCTTGGCAGAAGGTTGGTTCTCTGTATATGTGAAGGAACCTATTGCAGATGCCAGAGTTGAAGTTATTGAAGCATTTGACATGAAACCGTCAGATTTAAATGGTGAGGTTAAACTCTACTTTTTGTCGTTTTCCATCACATAGTACTCCAAATCTTTATGCAATTATTGGAATGGGAATTTTCAGGTTTGGCTGATCCATATGTGAAGGGGCAACTTGGTCAATACAGATTCAGGACTAAGATACAAAGGAAAACTTTAACTCCAAAATGGCATGAGGAATTTAAGATCCCCATATGTTCGTGGGAGACACCTAATGTGCTATCTATTGAAGTCCGTGACAAAGACCATTTTGTTGATGATACCCTTGGGTACTTCTCTGAACCAAAGGATAGCAATGTCTACTTATGGGCAATAGATCTACTTAATGTTAGGAAAAAGGCAATACGGTTTTATTTTTTCTTTTGTTATTGGTAATTATGAGATTATGGCTTCTAGTTATCTTGGTATAGAAAATTTATTAATATGGTTTGCTAAGTCTTAATGATATAACTAGCAAAATAAATAATAATCAACTAAAAGCTGGGATGAGTAATCCCACAACTGTTGCACTTAATTTACAGTTTCTCATGTTCGTTGCTTTGTTTCCTACCCTACTTTTCCTTCTTACTTTGCTTTTATCTTCTAAGGTAGTTACTTATTTCAAATTTTGAAATCTAATATTTTGTCATCACTGAAAATTAGTTCTGCAACTCGTATAAATGACTGACTATACTACTCTCTACAGAGATTGTTCCATAAATATCAGTGATCTTAGGGATGGTCAGAGACACGACATGTGGTTATCTCTTGAGAACGTTAAAATGGGGAGGCTGCACCTCGCAATAACAGTAGAGAATAGAAAGGTATTTAGTATTTTCCATTAGGTTTGTTTAGTATTTTCTATTAGTTTTGACTCCAACTATGCGTAAACTAAAAGGATTTGTAATTTTGTATTAAATTATGAGGTATGATGAAATTTCAGTAAGTCTGATATGAATTTCTGCATAATTAAAGCAGGTGGTTGATAATGCATTTCATGAGGAAACATTAAACAATGATGATATACAAAATGAGGAGTTAAGAAGCGAAGAAGACTCACAGATCTCCTTTGCCAATGGAACTGCTCATAAAGGTTCTTTTTCATCTACATCCGAAAAGTCACCGAAGGTGGCAGATAATTTTGAACCTATAAATATTGATGGGCAACAAGAAACTGGCATATGGGTCCATCACCCAGGAAGTGAAGTAGCTCAGACTTGGGAGCCTAGGAAAGGAAAGAATAGGCGGCCCGACACCCTGGTTCGTGGAGTGCCTAATGATTCCTTTCGGAGCACTAATTCAACCACATCTGGCTTGAACAATGATAGCAGCAGCAATGATGAAAATCACGAGAATAGAAATACTATGAATCCAGTTTGGAGGGGTTTACGAAAGATTGGTTCAATGTTTCACAAGAGTCCTAGAAAGGAGGATCATTCTGGCAGCATTGGAGAGATTGTTCCATCACCACATGCTAACCTTAGAGCGATCAATGCTAAGAATGTTGGCGTGAAGTTCATAGGAGACGATGACCTTTCAGAGCCCATTTCTAGTAAGGGTCCGAATGAAGTAAGTATTAGTTCGGATGGAAGTGGGCCAGAAAGCCCTAGCAAGGGACATATGAAAGGTGTGGCTAAGAGCATTCTGAAACATGCTGAGAAACAAGCTCGCAACATAAAGCATGCACTTTCTCGAAAAGGATCAAAAAAATCTTTAGACGACTCATCATTCGTAACAGAAAAAGAAATTTATGCCTCATCTGACTCTTCTGGTGATGAATCTTTTGCACCCTCCAGAGTTGAAAGAATACCTGATGTACCCAATCCCGGATGCAACTCGTGTGCTAATGATGAGTCTTCTAAGACCAAAGAGCATATTGTTCAGAAAGTTTCAAGTGATCCTGAAATGGATGTTGATGGCCATACAAAGAAGCTGACTATTGAAGCCGAGGAGGAGAAAGGGGATGGTGGCAATGGAACGATTGAGCCCATGAATCCCATGTTTTCTGAAGAGGACGTGAAGGTGAGAGAAGATAGAAAATCCAGCTTAGATCAAAACGATATTTCATAGTAATTTTGTTGTAAAATTACTTGTTGAATTGAAGGATGAACATCAAGGTTTTGCTCGATTCTGTTCATTTGTTGATTTTCTTAGATTGTATAGGATCCAATAGAAAGTTTCATACTAGCTTTGAAGAATCTAGCTTCAGCGCTTTGGTGTAATATGTTCATCTTGTGTGTATGGTTCCATTTCATGTTAGCAAATATGTAAAGCAGTTTACAGAAATACAGTTACAATACAAATTTTCAACGCTTTTTTATAATGCGTTTCCTTGTGTAGTAAGAATTAAGAAATAAGTTTAGTTGTTGAGAAAATAGGGATTGCAGAGTACGTTTCAACTTTGTCTGTTCAGTTGTTGACCTTGGCGTCACCAAGGGGTGGTGTGTTGGGGGTACGCGTGCGCGCGTGGGGGCTGGGGTGGGAGAGGAAGGACAGTCAGCCGCTTGAATGTTGGATTCTGTATCTCAGGTTAACCGGATTAGGTATGGCCGCACATGGGTGTCAATGCACAATGTACTTAGCCTGATGCATATAGGGATATATTTCGACACACGTGGGAGTGATTTTTCACCCCTTTAATTAACCATTTCGAGATTACTGTTTATTCCTCTAATAACAACATTTTTCAATACTAAAACAACGCAAATAACATGTCATTCAACTTAGCTAAACTTCTTTCAACATAACAATACATAATACTCCACAACTATGACAACAACAACAACATATTCCTTCAAGAAATTTTACAAGAAAAACATAAAGCTTCAAAAATAACCAAAAAAAACTTATAAACTTATAAGATAAGTTTGCCAAATGGGTTCAAGCATAAAGGATTTGCATCCACCAATTTGAACTAGATCCACTACCTAATCTTTCGCTTGGAAAATGATAAAGGATTTCAATCTCATGAGAGAGCATTCTTAAAGATAAGCAACACACAAAAGTGTTTCAAAGGTTTTTTAAATTCAACTACTTCTATTACATGAATTGAAAGCACATATTTATACAAAAAAAAAAATCTTACTCGAGCAGGTATCATACAGTTATTGAGCAAAATCAGGCAGAGAGCAAAATGCAACTCGAAAATCTTTTCTGTCTATTCTTGTATGATGGCTTTATGATGATCACTCGAGTAAAATTGGGCAGTAAGCAATTTCAATATTTTTTTGTCCATTTTCGTATGATGTCCTGCTGAGCGAGTATCAAACGAAAATGGATAGTAAGCTATTTACAATTCAAAATAGCTCTACAAACTATCTCACTCTTTGACACCTACAAGCTCAACAAAACACAAGCAAAATATAAGTAAAAGCTAACAAACAATTACCACAAAATGTAAATGAAATTACAACAAATGACAACAAGACAAATTACAACTAAATTACCACAATTAAGTACAAAAGGAATTCTCATTTAGGAGGCTATGCAATCCAAATATTTGATATCTAATTAGATTTTATTGCATCCCAATGATGAATTGAGGATTAATTACCGAATTTAGATTTGCGGGATCCAACCTTGATCTTCGAGGCTGTACGGATGGAAATGCTTGATGCAATATGCATCATAACCTAAGCTACTTCAGATGATATTCTTCTTCTTTGGCTACTTCAAAAAACTTCCTTGTAGCTAATCAAAGTAAAACTGCTTTTGTGGTGAATAATTTGTAGATACAAGACATGGCTACGATCTTCATTCCTAAATAATGTGTTCTGATTCATTCTAAAGAAAGCTAGAAAGTATTTATTTTACTGACAGGTATTGATACTGAATCCATTGAAATTCTTAAATAAGGATTAGAACTTTTGAATAAAGATAATCCCTATTTAGTGTCGATACCTCCTGTATGACGCCTTTTTCCATATCTTCCTAGCCTGAAAAGTATTTAAAAAAAAAATATATATATTTGGTTCATCACATCTTTGGAATATTGTTCATGGACCAAGAGTTGAATGACTGCAATTCGTATTCGCCATATGTGGACCACTTAATCACCTTGAACATATAGGAAAACTTCTGGCACCATCACCATAAATGGGTATCCAGAAGACTTAGCAGATTAGATGTTAATGCTGCTGTTTGCTGGAAGACTGCCAGTTTGATACCCCCTAGGGGAAAGAATCGAGAGTCGTGTGTTAAAGCAACGGTATCACTCATTATACAAATATTATCTTACAATTGATGTGTCATTTAATTTGTTTCATTTATTTACCATATCAATTTCCATGAGTGAATTTATACAAATTTGTAAATATAATATTGTTCGTTTGTAAAACTTAGCATACATTAAGAGAATTTGCATCTCTATGCGAAGACAAATTGGCTTTCAGGGATTCAGAGCAGCAGATATCAGAACTAGAATTGTCAGATGCTCTACAGATATTTATTCGTTTGATGAATAAACGGAGAAAAGGATCACAGTATCCGTTTTGACTTAACTGAGATGTGATGTCAGGAAGTAAAGGTCCTAGGTCATTCACCATGATATTACAAGCCCATCTCGAAGTACAATCCAGTGATGAGTTTCAAACTTGTTGCAGCACAAAACTCATATTCCACTTGACCACAAAAAGCTGCGACATAACTTTTTGCTCAAAACTCAATCAGCCAAGCTACCGACAATTTCATCTATAAAAATAGAGTTACAAACGCTATTCCCTAACAAAACACACGGAACAATCTCCCTCCACATCCCCATCCTCGGAAAAAAACCTTGTTGCACCATCTGCTTCAAAACATAATCTACATCCTCCACTAGCTTCTCACTGCAGAGTCCATGAATCAACTTCTTGTAAGAAACAAAACTAGGACACATACGCTCACAAATCATCCGACCCATTATTTGTTTTGCGTCCATAAACCTCTCCTTATCAAGCAATCCATACAAAACCTCTTGATAAGACCCTGAATTTGGATAACATCCCTTAACCTTCATTCTCTCCAAAAGCTTCATTCCCTCCTCAACCTTGCCTTTCTTCCTAAGCCCCGAAATTAGTATATTAAACGTGATGGTATCGGCATCAATCCCCTCTCTTTCCATCCTCTCAAGCAACCCAAATGCTTCCTCCACCTTACCATTCTCACATAAACCATGCATCAACGTGGAAAACGTTCTCACATTAGGGCTACAATTTTGTTTAGGAAATTCATCGAGCACGTAAAATGCGGCCTCTAAATTCCCATTTTCACACAACCCCTTAACAAGAATATTAAGGCAGCAGGCATCAATCTCAATACCAAGCTTAGATGCACTCATATAAATCCCATGAACCTCATCGAAGAGTTTAGCTGATACAAGCAAATTCAACACAAAATTGAAGGTTTTAACACTAGGCCAACACTTGTAATGATTTGGCATATCAAAAAGGGTCTCAATTGCATTCTTGATTCTCCCCGCCATGTTGCCATAAATCTTTATGACATTGTAGAAAAAGTCATCCGACAAACGACACATGTTTTCATCCCTTATTCTCTTCATCATATCTTCAATGGCGTCAAAGCTTTTGGCTTGAGCAAGGTGGTTTATGACAAGAGTGTAAAGAGCTTCACTGGGTTTGTAGTCTTTTCTTTTGGAGTAGTGATTAAAGAGTGAGATTACTGAACTGGGTTCTCTAAGACGGCTAAAAATTTTCAAGACTTGGGAGGGTGATAACCAGTCTTTGTGATTGAGTAAGTGGAGATTATCTGGTGACGAAGAACAGGAAAGAGCTTTCGTAGATAGAGTAGAAGAAGAGATCGCAAGTGGAAGAATTTTTGGCTCTGATTTCATGCTTTGGTCCAAAATTGAGCGTCGAATCATGTATTTCGCCATGAATGACAGTATGACACACACCATCACTCGCAACCGGCAACACCTTCATGGACTGTGCCCTGAATTTATCAGTTCAGATCGGGGGGTTAATTTGAATTAGTCCAACCTGTGGTAGCTTTTTGAAATTGTAAGATTATTTCTTTCTTTTTTTTAATTTTATGGAAAATTTAAAAAATAACTCTGTTGAGGGGGTCTGAGTTTTAACCCAACTCTGATATGTTTTTCTTTCTAATAATTTAAGAGATTTTCTATTAACAACTCAATAACTTGTTTAATATTTATTTAATTATATTGTAATATTTTATAAATACTGAGTAAGGTGTTTAATTGTTGAGCAACCTTCACTTGAAAGCCCAATATTTTACTGTTAGTATATAAAAAAAATTAAGATTTGACTAGACAATAAAAAAATAGATTAGATTCAACTGAATTTTAAAATAAATCCTAAAATTTCTCTACTCTTGTATTAAATTATTAATAAATTATATAGGTTGGTATTAAACTTTTTTTTTAATGATAATCTCTATAATATATAATATTAAGCAATTGAATTTCTATTGTTTCTAAGGATTTAGTTTCAAAATAATTTATGTTTGTTATAAAAATTAAAATTATCAAAATTTTAATACATTAAGTTTAATGAAACAAAGGGTGTAAAGCACATGTAGGACTTAATATAGTCTCACCCTTTATAGTGTTTTTCTACTAATACTAAAGATATTTTAGTGATTAATATTATATTTTAAATTTTTATATATAAATAATGGGACAATTTCAAATAGTACCCTTGTGTTTTGGTTTAATTTCAAGTAGAAAGCAAGTTTACCACTTTCATCAACAA
>JANKKB010027557.1:0-11162 GCA_026225775.1 Bursera palmeri | reverse complement strand
AGTAATGAATAAGAATCAAGTTGGTAACATTTAAACGAAACAATTAAGTAAATCTCGAAGCCTTGTTATTATCATTATTATCTATCATCATCACAAATCAATTTTATTTTCATTTAATTGTTAAACCTTTTTGTTGATATATTTTCCTCCCTATGGATTCGATACCTAAAGCTACACTACAACAACCGTTTAGCTGAAGGTTAATTTTGAGCGTGATCAATGCTTCCTATTGAGTTCCAACCCTCCCCTGTGCTATAAATGGTGAGAGTCACAAAACTACAAGTCAAAAAAGAAGGTCAAGAGACGCCGGATCTTTCATTGGTTATAATCCTCTGATTCTCAAGTCAGTTTGGGGTTTCTTTACCTCATAGGTGGGTAAACTTGTAAATAAAAATATTAGGAAAGAAGTATTATTGTTTTTTTTTTTTTTTTTGAAAAAAGAACTCGCTTTGCCCAAAGCTTTCTTACGTTATTTATAGTGAAAATGCATCGTCTATCCCTTTTGCCCTTGCAAGGCAATAATCTTTGAAGATTATGGAGATCACTTCCATAAGGCAAAAAATCTTTGAAGATATGGAGATCACTTTAATAGGGCAATTATCTTTGTAATATTTAGAATAGACTATAGCCCTGATTCTTAAGTATAAAGATCGTGCCATTCTTTAGGCTCCCTTTCTTATTGCATAACAAATGTTTACCTTTAATTTTTTATTTAAATTTTAAACTGTATTATAGAAAATTTCCTTATATAGACGAGTATTATTATTAGTCCTTACAAACTTCTAATAAAATTAAGTCACGTGCAATATTATACAAAAGTATTTGTGGTCATTGAATTATCTAATATATTAGTTTCTTTTTTTAAATTCAATTTGGTTATTTTCAATTTCTAGCATTTCATGCCAACGGGCTATGCCCATTAATAGTTTTTCTTTCATGTTGGTCATAATGTCTTAATTTCATTCACAATAGAAGTTAAAAATTTATATACCTAAGTACAAAAATTAAGAATTAATTCTTATCAATATATTATTTCAAATAATGCGATGCGTAAAATATTCGTAGAATCCGATAATTAATTTCAAAATAATGTAAAAAAATAAAAAATAGAGCATACATAAATAAAATGAGTTAACTTGAATGATAAAAGTCTTCATGTGGAACTTCATACCAAAATTTTGAATATAATTCACTAAATGACAAAATTATTAGGTACATATGGGTGTCTTGTAGGACTTACATTCCATTAAAAGCCAACATTATACACGGCATTGATTTCTTGGTAACTCTTCAAGTAAACAAAAAGACACATGAAGTCAGGAAGCCAACTGTGAAGATTATCTTTAATATAATTTTTAATATCATCACGCATGCCAAGTTTGGTTGAACCAAATGATCATCTAATATCAAAATATAGCTCTTTTCTAAAGAAAAAAAATATCAATAAACTTTTTTAAAAATCAAAATTGTTCCTACAACAAATAAATAGTTTTAAGATAACTTATATAATTAATGCAAAATTAATAGATCAATATTTGTTCTTACCATATAAAATAATAAAAATATATAATTTTTACTACAAATCAATGATAGTTTAATTTTTATTTTTTATTAAATAGGATATTAAAATATATATCGAATTTCTATTGGTTATATAAATCTAATTTCGAAGTTATTTTTATATTTTGGATAAAAGATTAATTATATAAATATTAAAATAGAGGTTTGAAGAATCTTTTTAATTCATAAAACCCCAATCAAATTAATTTCTTATAGAATTTTCTTTTTTAGAGAAAAGGACTCAATTAATTTAGAAAAATCAAATTTAATAATAACACACTCACCAATCAAGTTAAACATCACAAGAGGCACAACTTTTCATGTCCATCAGAAGTTAATTTAACTCTTTAATTAATAGTTTTTGGGATATATAGCTTTTGATGTTCATAAAACAATACTATCATTAATTAAATTTCTAGTATACCTAACTGAAGTCCTTTTCCTCATTATTAAAGAAAACTTTTGAAGATTAGTAGGTAGCTCTCAAACTCTTAAAGAGGCAGCCAAGTTTGATAAAATTAATGCCCTTTGTTTGCATGCATGCAAGTTAGTTGAAAAGTGCTTACATATATAGAAAAAGCACTTCTTGGAGTCATGAAAGCAAAAGAATGAGACTTATAAATATAAAAGCTATAGGGTCAAACTCTAGATTAGGTTGGATTTATCTACATTACTGCGGGATGAGAGTTTATATTTAAGTACTTTGTTTGGTGGAAAAGAAAATTTAATGCATTAAAGTATTAAGCATCACCATTTAATTGTTTCTTTCATAAAGAAGCAATTCCAACTAGTTCATGAGGACCCCCTAAGTTAGTAAACTTTGGATACAAGAGTTCAAGTGCAAGAATTTAGAAGCTTGAAATTTGTCGTCAAATTCTTTATGGTCTAAATTGAAGATTATTAGGTTCATGGATGCTCTATCAAAATTTCACCTCTTACCTTAGATTTAAAGTAGTTCTATTTAAACCCCGTCGATTTGATATGTAGTCCCCTTATTCTAATAAGATTGAAAAGTCGCAGAGATTAATGGAATCTGTCCCAATTTTATTTCTTTGAAAATGCTTCAATTCATGTGTCTTGTCCAATCCATGATGTGGGCCTTTTATTAGAAATTGCTATCCCCCAAGTAACCAATAGAAATCAGTTTTCAAAAGTTTTATTTGTTTATTTATTTTTTTGACGTGCAAGTGAAGAGGATGAATTAATTTCTTTAAATTGTTCTAACAACAAGCATTATTTTTTTCATGTGCTCAGTCCCTCCATGCAAGCGCATCAATCAAAAGAGAAAGGTGATGGAAAATCCACCTTCTCCATAACAGAGACAATTTAGAATTACTACTGTTTTTAAGGTACCGCCCAAAACAACACTCGGTGTCGATGGGCCTAATGCGGTCCAACATATTAACATATGTAATCTTCAGCGAGTGAAATACATAGATATCCTTAAGGTTTCACCGAAACAAAGTAGAGACCTATTGGTTTTATTTAGTCACAAACTCTTTTCAAAACAAAACATGCAGTAAAACTTGTTTACCATAGTTTTATCTGCGGGTTAAAAATGTTTTTTTTTTTTTAAATTTTATTTTTTATTATTATTTTGTATTCATATAAGAACATATGTATAGATGCACCTAAAGATGACAAAAAGTCAGGCAAGGTTGGGCTAGGCCTAACCTCTTTTGGCAAGCCAAATGGGCCAAAGGCTAGGATAGGCTAGGCCAATCACTAATACTTTGTGGCTTGGGTTTTGCCCATGACCAATGTAGAGATAGGTCAAGGGACTAGGCCCATGCGCCTTTATATATATATATATATATATATATATATATTTACGTAGGACGAAGAATGGGTGTCGCGCGATGGCACCCACTCTTCGAAATTTATTTGATATTCCATAGAGTGGGTGTTGCAGCTCAGGAGGAGTTGACAACGTGGCACCCAAAATCCATAAGGTCAAGGTTGCGACACCTATGCACTAGAAAGAAATTTAAAAAAATCAAATACACAAGCTTTATTTATAATTGTAGAAACCCTAACAATAGAAATAAATGAATCACTATAGTTGAGGACATCTCAATTGGGTTGGCACCTACCCAAACAATTTATCATTTGCACTTCTCCATTCAAAATACAAAATTGATACTTAAAATCCAAATAATATTAAAAAATTATAATTTTTCAAGATTCATCTAGATCATTTATATCCTAATTGTTAAAGTCTTCATCAAACTCTTCGGTTATTTATGTAGGAATATTCAGATGTTTTTGCAACCAATCCTTCATAAAAATAATGTTCTTAATAATTTGTGGAGTTATTCCTGATCTCTTCTCCTCTAATACACGTCCATGCACTGAAAGTGGATTCTAAAGTAACAGTAGACAGGAGAGGTGTTAGTAGATCACATATTCTAATGGTTAAGATTGGAAAAACATTTTGTCATCCTTTTCACCATGACAAAATATCAAAGGGGTTATTTAACCCTTCAAACTAAATTAGTGTGACATGATTAATATTATAATAATTATTAATTTGTAAAAAAGAAGAAGTAGTTGATAGTTTTTTCTTACCAACAATTTTCCACAAAGGATCTGTACTTGAAGTAGTAGATGATCTTAAACTAGTTGAGCTATTATCTAATTTTCTTTCATAACTTAAATACAGTTCTTTGAATTTCATTTTAATGACATCTATGGTAAGTGACAAAGAGATTACTAAATTGTCAAAAATGACATTTAACAAATTATTTACACTTTCAATTTTTATCCTAGGATGTAATATAAAAGCCAGGGGAAATAGAATTGGTGTATTTTTCAAATATTTACAAATTTTGTTTTTTATTTTTGATGCAATAAATCCAAATGTCTCGTCATTTCTATTTAAATTAAAAAAAGACTAATCCAAAACATATGTAACGAAACTAAAGAACTTGTTTAATAATTAGTTCTACTACATGCATTAGTGGCAGTGCTTAAGTGTTCTAACAAATCCATTGAATTAAAACAAATTTTCAATAATTTTCACTTATTCCATTTTCAGGTTGTCTATTATTAAAAAACCTTGAAATTGCATTCTCATAACCATTAACAGATTTCAACATCATATATATTGAATTCCATCACGTTTTAACATCATATTGTAGTTTTTACTTTCTAAATCCATATTTTTACGAAAACTTAGATATTTTTGCATACAAGATGGAGAGCATGTGATATATTATGGGGTTGTATATAAAGCCAATTGGAGTGAATTTTCAACACCTCAAAATGTAATTTTGGAATTTTCAACACCTCAAAATGTAATTTTCAACACCACTTTTCAACACTAAATCAACACTAAAACAACACAACTACAACATATATTCAACTTAAAAATAGCAACATAAAATCTTCAAATAACATCAACACAATTTCATCCTCCAACAAGCGCAATAAACAACAACTTAACAACCAAAGAAAAGATAAACTTACAAGATAAATCAGTTGTAGCGATCCAGATTTTTGGAAACAGTGGTTTAGGGGTGTAAGTGAAAGATTTTAAAGTTAAAAATCATAAAATAGTGTATTTCTGACATGTATGAGATGACACGGACGTGATGATGTCATGTATATGAGAATTTGAATGTATTCATGAGTTTTTAGAAAATTGGACTAAATATAATTTTACGTGAGTTTGTGGGTTTTTCGTTTTTAGTGCTCGATGGTGACATTTTGAGAGTCACGTCAGTGTGAAATGATTGGATAGTCAAGACGTGAGTATATGCGATAGGGTAAATGGGACACATGAGCCATGTGTAGCCATGTGAGGGCATACGCGGGAAGAGATGGATGAGATATGAGTGAGCTATACGTAAGTGAGATCGTACAGATTAGTGGTGATGAGTGTACAGATTGCACGGATGGACTCCCAATTGACCTAGCCGATATATAGGAATTTGAGGGGACATAGTACAATGAGGTACGGACTGATCGACTGATATGCGGTAGCCCAGTGATAGATGGATTAATTGTTGAGCCCATTGTGATACATGATGGATCGGTAGAGTCCATTGAGATAGGACTGATAGATGATCCTACTGTGATACGGGATAAATCTGTAGTAGTCATTTGTGACATGGTCTATGGTGGATAGCCTTAGGTAGGCTAGTGTGTATAGAGGGACCTAAGGGGAAGCACTCGTGACTGATATGTACAGTGCTAGGCCTTAGTTGTGTCAGTGTGTGTTGAGTGACCTAAGGGAAAGCACTCGTGACTGATATATACAATGCTAGACCTTAGTGGTGCTCGTGTATGTGTTGAGAGACCTAAAAGGATTCACTGGTGACAGATATCTACAGTGTCAAGCCTTAGTGTGCCCGCGTATGTTAATAGTGTTAGAGACTTAGATGAGTCAATTTAAGAGATAGAGAGGTTTTAAGTTGATGTGTGAGATACGCGGATACGTCGCGGGTAAGGCGACGATCGTTGTTGTAATGATGAAAGTGTCGAGTGACAGAAATTGGAAGTATGTAGTATAAGAGACGACTTGGTGGTGTTGAGTGTGTTTTTGTGTGATGCATGTATTGTGTGTAAAATGTTATAGAACTGTATAGTGTTAGAAATTCCTACTAGGCTGTGTTGCTCATCCCTTCTTCTACAGGTACCCAAGGTCAGGAGTCTAGCGGAGGTGATCCGGAGCTCACGTAGAGGATCTCGGCCAGTCATGGGTATGTTAGGGTAGAGTGAGTCGTTTATGTATTTATTTTAAAAGAAAAAAATTTTCTAACCTGTTTTTCCATGTAAATGTTTTGTTTAAAATGTTTTATCTGGTTTTCTTTAAATTTATTTTATTTATTTACATAGTCACCCTTAGGGTTCCTATAAATGGGATTCGGGGTCGTGACCTAAGTTACCAAATGAGACTTCAAGCATAAAGGATGATACCCACCAACTTGAAGTTAAATACCACCACCAAATTCTTGGCTTGAATTTGGATAAAGGTTGATAAATGAGAGAACACTCTTAAGAACACACAAAGTATTTTCATATTCAAATTCATCAAGTCTATCAATTACAAGTGAAATGGCCTTAATAAAGAGTGGTCTTACACAAAAGATGGAGGACAAAAACTCCTTTCAATTAACTCTTACAAAACACAAGAAACAAGGGCAAAAAATAGAATTCGGACGATTTGCACCACGGCGGTAGACAATTTGTGTCGCAACGATTAGCTTCTAACTTGGGAGCGCTACAGTGGTGGACATCTTGTGCTGAGGTGGAAAAACATAACACCAAAATTTTGAGTGAGGCAAAAACTTAGCACTGCAATGGTGATTAATTTGCGCCACGGTAGTGAGCCTCTGACTTATCCGAAAATTACACACAATACATGAAATTTTACAATTGTTGATAATTACAAATACAACCTAAGTACAACAATATTAGAAAATTACAACTTAAATTACTACAACTGAAATACAATGAAAATACAACAAAATTACAATAACTAATTATAAAAGAAATTCTCATTTAGGAGGCTATGCAATCCAATTAGTTAGTAATTGAGTGGATTTCATTCATCCCAATGATGAATTTAGGGTTAATTACTAATTTGGATTTGTTTCGATTAAAATTGATCTCGGACTTGTTTGGACCGAAATAGAAGGGTGGCCAAAATATATTGTACTCCGCCGATTGGAGAGAACTTGTCCTCAAATTCTACAAGTCGTCATCCTCCAAATATGTTCCTAGGAATATCATACAATCCCTTTAAGTGCTAGGTGAGAACACAATGGGATCCATGCTCAAGTGCTTCCATGGTTGACTTAATGGAAGAGGAAAATTTTGACTTGATTTGAAATGCCCTTTAGTTCTTTGACACTTTCCATATCTTTCCACAATGGTGTGCTCATCTTCTTGCATTTCAAATCCATAAAACGATTCTTTCCAAATTCCTAATGTCTTATTGACACCTAAGAAATCGACATGGTCTCCTCCATGGAACTCTCTAACCAAGATCTCCTCAAAATTTTCTCTTGTCACATACAAGTTGTTTCTATTGAAAGGAAACTCATCTTGGATTGAAAAGTCATCAACAACTTTACTTGGACACTCAACCATGATCATTGCTATATCATTATTAAGCCCACGGTCATTCTCACTTGGCTAAATTCTCCTGAATGGTGGTAGACCGGGTGAAATTTCTTGGGAAAGCACATCACAAATAAGCTCATTCTCAATCGACACTTGTGTTGGCAACACATACTTAAGTTCTAACAAGTTTTCATCATCTGCTTCTATAATTTCTTCTTCTTGTTCTTCCCTTGGGAGTGATTCTTCTATCTCTTCAATTTCTTTGATTGTAATCACTTTATTGTTTGGACAATAGGCATGAAAATGTCCATAGCTTTGACATCTACAACATTTCTTCGGCAATAACTTTCTTTTCATCAACTCCTTTAATTTCTCCCAAGACTTAATCATTTTTTACCTTCTCTATCACTCTTCTCTCTCAATTTCTTCAACCAAAAGTAAGCATATTCTTTAAATCTCAAGATAGCTTCTTTACATTTTTGTTTATCCGAATATTCCTTTGATTCAAATATTTTCTCAATCACACTCAACCAATCAAGGAATTCATTCAAATTATTACTTCACTCAAATTTGGGTATCTCATCTCTCAAACCTCTATCATCATTTCTACCATGCATACCTAATATTCTTTCATTCTTGGACCTGTTAATATAAACAAAATCATCTTTAGAGGTACTACCAACACTCACTTCCTTCTCAAATTGTTGATTTTGGATTAAGGGTTAGAAAAGTATTTGGGCTACACAAAAGTCAATCACTATTTTTGAATTGGTAGTTACAAGTTCTTGGAATTGCCTCATCATCTCTTGTTGGATTTGGCTAGACATGTTGGTTAGTGTATGGATTGTAATGGAGGTGGAAAGGTGGTAATGAATAGTATTTATGAACAGTTGATTTGGAATAGTGTATATAGAATAGTGTCAATGAATAATGGGTTTAGAATAGTGTTTGGGGATAATAGACATGGAATAGTGGTAATGGGATAATCCTAATGGAATACTGTTCTAGTTCTAATGTAATGGGTGTAACTAAATGAGAATAGGATTTAGTTGGGTGGATAGGGATTAGGGTCGAGAAGTTGGTTTAGTGGGGTGAGGTGTCAAATTGTAGTGGTCTTGGTTTAGTGAATGTGTAAGATGGTGGGTGGGTTTGGTGGTGAGGTGTCATGTGAGGTGGCTTTAGGTTGGTGAATCAAGATGATGTGGTGGGTGTGTAGGATAACAAGTGGATGAGGTTAGTGAATACTTGTCTTGCCCTCAAATCTCAATTAAATGAACACTCCTATTCATCGTCTCCTACCTCATGCAACTTCACCATTAACAAAACTTCAAGAAATTTCAACAATGGCAAATTTCACATAACATGCAAACAACTTCAAATTTTCACTATAATAACTCAATCTAGAGCTCTGATACCAAATGATATATTATGGGGTGGCATATAGAGCCAATTGGAGTGAATTTTCAACACATCAAAATCCAATTTCGGGATTACTATTTATCCCTAAAAAAAAAACCACTTTTCAATACTAAATCAACACTAAAAGAACACAACTACAACACATATTCAACTTAAAACTAGCAACATAAAATCTTCCAACAACATCAACACAACTTCATCCTCCAACATGCACAACAAACAACAACTTAACAACCAAAGAAAAGATAAACTTACAAGATAGATAAGTTGCCAAATGAGACTTCAAGTATAAAGGATGATATCCACCAACTTGAAGTTACACCACCACTAAATTCTTGGCTTGAATTTGGATAAAGGTTGATAAATGAGATAACACTCTCAAGAACATATAAAGTGTTTTCATATTCAAATTCATCAAATTTATCAATTATAAGTGAAATGGTCTTAATAAAGAGTGGCCTTACACAAAAGACGGAAGGATAAAAATGCCCTTCAATTAACTCTTACAAAACAAAAGAAATAAGGGTAAAAAATAGAATTCGGACGATTTACACCACGGCGGTAGACAATTTGCATAGCAGTGGTTAGCTTTTGACTTGGGACAGTTGTGGCATTGGACATCTTGTGCCGAGGCTGAAAAATATAACACCAAAATTTTGGGTGAGGTAGAAACTTAGCGTTGCAGCAGTGACTGATTTGCGCCGTGACGGTGAGCCTCTAACTTAATCGAAAATTATATACAATACATGAAATTTTACAATTGTTGACACTTACAAATACAACCTAAGTACAACAATATTAGAGAATTACAACTGAAATACAATGAAAATACATCAAATTACAATAATTAAGTACAAAAGAAATTCTTATTTAGGAGGCTATGCAATCCAATTAGTTAGTATCTAAGTGGATTTCATTGCATCCCAATGATGAATTTAAGGTTAAGTACCAATTTGGATTTATTCGGGTTAAAATTGACCTCGGACTTGTTTGGACTGAGATAGAAGGATAGCCAAAATATATCACACTGAAATAGAAGGGTGACCAAAATACATCAGCATGAAATCCATGTGATAGCATATCTAATTTTACCTATCTCATCGCTGACAAATTTTAAACCATCTGGTGTAATTAAATTAATCACGTGACAAACACATCTAATATGAAACAATTGACCTCCAAGTAGTAGAGATAATTGTTTAAAAACTAACTCTATAACTCTATCATTTGAAGATGCATTGTCAAAAGTAATTGAAAATATTTTATCAATAATTACGTACTCATTAAATATTTTAGATAATTCTTTCTAAATGGTAACACCTAGGGGCGGATCTAGAAATGAAACTTAGGGGGTCAAATATTAAAGTAACAATTAATATAAATATAAATAAATATTTGTATTAATAAAATTATCGTTAACTAATACATTTATAATTATCTTCAACGATATTTCATATTTTAATAATATTGTATAATGACTTCATTATCAAATCTATCAAACACATCATTTTCTATATACATAACTAAGTTATCATTCAACCATTGATCATTCATTCTATTTTTGCAAACGATTCTTCATGATATTCGTTATTGAGAATGCTCTCTCTACATTAGAATTGGCAACCAGTAAAATCAATGTTGATTTTATCAACATATAAACTAATGGAAATGCTCTATCCTTCTTAGTTTCGACTATCACTCTTGCAAGATCTTCAATCTCATAAATTTGACTTTAGAGTGTACATCTAAAATATAAATATCAAATTGAGAATTAAGTATCATGAGTTCAAAGGCAGAAAGTCTTTGGGAATAAACTTAACAGTTACAGAGATTTTTTCATTCCAATCATGAACATGGATGTCTAGGAATAATTGGTTTTACAAATTCACAAAACAAACTCAGTATTAACCTCAAACAAAATTTACATAAAATAACGTTAACAAGTGAGTAAATTGATGAAAGGAGGTGAGATCGATCTTTAGATGGAGTCGTGTTTTATGGAGGTGATTATGTAGAGAGGAGGCAGAATAGACGCTTATTGGGTTTGATGGCGGTTGACGCATATGGAAGAAGAAGGTAATTTATTTATATAAGACAATGATATCTTTTTTTTT
>JANKKB010027556.1:0-11162 GCA_026225775.1 Bursera palmeri | reverse complement strand
TTACATAAATCAAATGTGTACAATATACAACGTATATTTACAACGTGATGCTCTAGGGCACAGAAAGTCTAACATGATCTTGTGATTAAATACCATATTTTACATGTTAGATAGAGATATTGACATGATTTATGTAGCATAATAAAAGAATTTATAGATCTTAATGTGTCTTAATCTTTTAAATCTAAGTTAGAGATAATTAGGTTATTGGAAAGGATAATTGTATTGATTCTCGAAAGAGACTTTTAGATAAATTAGGAATTCTTGCTTTCAACATAGGTTTTGAATAATGATATGACCTAGGTTCAATTCAGATTAGTTGTGGTGAAGTTATAGGCCTTAGCAATTTCGTTCATTGTTTTCATTCTACATTTCTATTAGTTTCATTGTATTTCTAGTTTTAGTTTAGTTTTAAAATTCAAATCAACTTTCATTTATCTAAATAGTAATAAATCTAATAAAATTAGTATTCAATATATTGGTTTCTGTGGGTACGATATCCGATTAAAAAATCATTTTATTATTTGCTACAATTTCATGCACTTTCGAATTTCATGACAAGATCCATTGCACATATATAGAATTATAAAGAGTTAGATATAAAAATTGGTTATGAGTCTATAATTATTATTTACCTATACATGCTGGCCTTACCATAGGTGATCCATACCGCAGTCTTCTAATTATTATGTAGTGAGATTTATATTCTTTACTTAAGTAGTACATTAATGTCTAATTCCAAACAGTGAAGTATTATTATAGGAGATTGTTATATTGACGAATAATTAAATTCAAAGTAATTATGAAAATAACAATAATAATATAGTAATCAATAATAACTTATCACTTCAAGTTATATTACGATGGTTTATACTGATTCAAGTTGCATTTAGCTTGTAGTTTGAAAATTCTTTTGAGCTGTTCTTTCTTGTTTCTGGTTTGCTTCTTCTAGTGTATTCCTGATCAAGAATATTTTACCGTAACAGTGAAAGCACTATAGACTGAGTGCAAAAATGCACTTTAAGGAACTAATCAGCCGCCACCGATGGAAACACTAATAATGGCTTAAATTGAGACCGTAATTTGACTAAATATCATTAGGCATCACTCGTTAATATAATTTATATGAATTATGTTTTTTTTTTATATAGTTTTGTACACGAGAGATTTTGAATTCTATATGCATCTATACTTTTTTCCTGAAACTTTATTGTATACTATTATATGGGTTTGACTCTTCAGGATCTTTCTCTTGCAAATCATGGAACGCACGTAATGAATTGGGATCCTTTTCCATTTTCTAAAAGCAAGATTTTTTTCAGATACGACTTTAAATAGATAAAGAAGATATATTAAATGAGTGGAGCTAAATCTTAATTCGTACCGCGTGCATGACTTCTAATCATTACTCATATATAGTTGGTTCAAGAAAAGAAGCATACCATTACTTGAGTTTGACTATTGGTTTATAGTACGTTAGAATTGATGAGTGATGCAAATGCAAATGAGTAATGTTACATATCCCATATTTTTAATTCAAATCATACAAACCCTACTTATGTGTCATTAATTTACAATTAACACATAATTTATTACATCATCACCTAATTAATTTGAAGATCATTAATTAACTTCACATAATTTAAGATTTAAAATTTGAATAGAAATTTAAGATAAAGAGTATTATTCATTTTAAAACCATGATTCAAACATCATCTAATACAAGGACTAATCACATGAGCAAAAGTTATCTCAAAATTCATTTCAAATTATGTCTCTAAGTGATATGATCCTCATTAAATAGATAATGAATGATTTTGTAAGTGATATGATAATACCACATCAGTTAGACTCATTATTTGAGATGAGTTTTAGAATAACTTTTGGAAAGAGTATCATTACTCTTAAGTTAATTAGTATAGCTTGACTCCCCATATAGGTAGTTAGATTATGATTAGTAATTAATTGATTATAACATAAGCTAGTTCGTCTAGAAATTTATTTATTTATTTTTTCTAAATTTCTTTCGTTTTCTACTTGCTTTCAAATTTATTAACAATATTTATTCCCAGTTTTTTTAGATGAATTATCAATAAAATTATTTTATGCAAGGCATTAAGTTAATACAAAATAAATTATTAGATTTTTTTAATAGATATAACATTCTTTTGCTATTAATTATCAATCTTCATTTTGAGTTATGGAAAAATACATTAGTTTTTATTATATGCTCAATGTCATTTTGTTTGATAATAGCACGATTTAGAAGTAAAAGATATTTTCGTAAGTTGATAGCTTGTTTTACTATATATAATCTTGATTATAAATTATTAATGAGTGATCATTATCAAAAGCTGATGTAGGGACAAACTATAATATCGACGCACTCATGCACTTTACATTTACAGTGATCAAATGATAGAAACTAAGTATCGAGAGTTAAAAAAAGTCGTCTAGTCAAAGGCAGCAAAGCCGCACAAACGACCATGGGAATGGGGTGGACCTAGTCACTTACTAGTTTAAGTGTTTTACTGGTTTGTCCCGATCGAACAAGTCAAACCAATGATGCGCTCTAAATGTAGTGCCGTGCCTCAACAAGGCTCCTCCGCCTCTCCAATTACAACGGAATTGAATATAAAGAAATATATTGATAAAAAGACTTGTGTCTGGTTGGCTCCTCAACCCAGGGAACCCCCTGTCAGGCCCAGCCTCCTCCCACTAATCGTGTAAAAGTTCGATTAATTTGTAGTTAAATATTGAATTAGACATAGAGTACAAAGAGCACTTGATTTTTTACTTGTGCTAGCTAGGCTGTAGTGCACGAGGTTGGCTGTTTTTAATGGCTATAAACTAAAGCAGACGTGCTTTTGTGTGATACTTGATAGTGATTTTTGTTGGAAGACAAAAAATCTCCTATGCGCTTTTTGAGTCCAACTGTCCAAACTTAAAATTTTATTAATTACTCTATCTATTATTCTAGTTCATTGTAAGTAGTTAAAGAGTGTTAAACATATACATCTCTTAGTCTGCTGCTATAACACAGTCTTAAGTTAGTATGTATCGAGGTTTCTATTTTATATTTGAAGTTACAAATTGTCATAATAATGAATAAATACATTCAAAACAAGGTAAAGACAAAAATACAAATTATTTTATGTGCTCCAACCGATAATGATGTAAAATTTGATAAAAGGCAATTATCTTTTTATTGTGTTTTGTGTTCTCGAGATATAGATTGACTTGATTTTATTTATCTTATACATTATTGTACCTCGAACTTTATTTTTTATTTCTTTGTTTGTAGGATTCATTTTATAGGGGATAAATAATGCTCATCAAGTTGATCTAATTAACGGTAATCTTATTATTTTTCTTTTAACAATTTCCTCTTGTGTTATTACTAAAGGTTCTATAAAGAACAAGAAAAAACAAATGTGTTACTCACCTTATTTTGTATTTCAAGATGAATGGATTAAAAGGAGGAAATTTTACTGATTCTAAAAGGAGGAAATTTTACTGATTCTCATTTATCACACTCTGACACTCTCACTTCTCTTCTAGCATGGCTGCTCCATGCTAATTGAAATTTGAAAGGGAATACTTCATTAGTATCATTTATTGACATGCATTAGAATGCTGGCTTCATAAGCATCGAAGTGTATATTTTCAAGGCATGATCCTATGTAGATATCCGGCGTATCCGAAGAATGCTGTAGCTTAGTCGTAAAATTCGGCATTTCAAATTAAGGGGCAGGAGTCAAGAAATTGAAAATTGTTATTGTGGACTAACAGTCTCTAAATTGCACGGACCAACCTTTTAAGATGGCCAGCTCGCAAGTATTCCTAATTGAATGTCTATCAAGGGTTCAGAAATGCAGTATGGTCTCTTTGAAGAGATCCCATTAAATTAGTTATACAGTTTCATTAAGATATCTGGGTCTAGTTGTTAAAATAGCAAATCTTATTTCTAGTAGGATTGTTAATTAATGTGAATCCCTGTTAATTAGGATTTAGATTTATCTCCTATCTAGGATATTATACACCTAGTTTTCTATTTTATTAGGAAAACTTACCTATTTAAGCTATCTTTCCTATTACTTGTAGGCTTACGATTCCTACTAGTTATGGGGTTATGAGATTGTAAGTAATATATATAAGTGGTGTATTGTGATATTTTGCCATAACATTCGGAAGCCCTATTCAAGGGCTGGGTAGTTCTAAGTGAGAGATAGTAAGGTTTCTTTAAATCTTCTAAGTGTTTCTTTTTCTAGTGAAGATAATATTTCTATGTTACCCATATGAATGTAAGCATATTGTTGAACCATATAAATTTTATGTATTTTCTCATGCATCTCCATTTTTTTCTCTATTATTGTTATTTCCTTGGGTAATATTTTGAGCCTACTGATTGTATGTTTAGGTTATATTACACAAAACTGGCAAGAGTGAGCAACATTTTGAAAAAATAACGCATGTCTTAGTTTTTGTTCATTCTCTCAAGCTAAATGTATGCATCGATTATTTATAAAAGTAGGTTGGCTCAGAGAGCTGAAAAATTAATTAACTGTGGTCGAAACTGGAAAGGCCCATATTTATCGTCTGATGGAGAAAATAAGATGTCAATAGAAGGGAAGGTGAAAAATTAAATCAATAAAAAACATTAAATTAAATTGCCTAACTGGCTTTACAGCGCGCAGAAATCATCGACTAATACAGAACAGACTTCTCTCTACAAAAATACATCCTAGGTAAAATTGAATTACCTTATTGTCATTGCATGGACCCATTTACGCGAAGGGTTTAACAACTAATTAAAGATCTTATTAATGAGCACACAAATCTTTTTTTAATAAAAAAAATTACAGAAATATTATCACAACCTCACAGTACCGTAGTACAACAAATACATGTAGCGTGCAAGCAAGATTACTCTGAACATACTAGCCCTAGTTTTGAATGGAATGACCAACACCGGGGCTATGACCTGGAGCCGTGGGCCTAAAGTCTTCAGCCTTTCTCGGGGGTGGGGGTGGAGGCGAAGAGTTGCCAACTTCCACACTTGGAGCTGTAGGTGGAGACACATTAGCATTTGCTAATTTAACAGTGTTGTACTCCTCTCCATACAAGTTACTGTTCTTGCCAATTAGCTTTCTTGTTTCTTTTTGAAGATTTGAGAATTGATGTTGTCTCTCTAACTTTAAATGCCTTCCCTCAATACACTGAATTGCTTGGCAGAAAATCAATACAAGGAAAAGACAAGCAAAGATTAACTTAATTTGGGCCATAGAGAGACTAAGAAAGCCTTAACAACTGAGCAAGCAACTAGCTAGAGATAGAGAAATAGGGAACTTTAAAGCAACTAACAAGCAAACAAGCAACTTAATTGCTTATTGTAGAACCCTGCAAAACAACAGGCTACACTTAGCGAATTGCACGTCTCTACCCTTTCCTCTAGTTCGTATTTATAGGGATGAGACTTGAGAGGATGGGTAATATAGTACATAATAAAAATTATTCAACATAAATAAATTTGAATCGCACATGCTTACCTATATGATGCGTCATATTTTATGGGCATATTGGCATGCATCATGTGATTATTTTCATTGAATTTACAATATTATCCTGGCCGATTCCTTACTAAAACTTCTTGATGTAGTCAATTAGATTAAGGCTGGCTAGCTCGCTCTGCGTCGTAAATACATAAGAATTTCGTTTCATTAAAAATATTATCTTAAATAGTTAAAAATTTATTAAAATATAAAGGATTTATATCATCTTGCTTCTTAAATAGAACAAATATATACCATCTTGCAAATGTCACAAGTTTTGACTTCCATATCTCAAGAAATCATAACTAAAGCTAATATATATTCATACCTTGATTAATTGATATAATAAATTCTTACAATATATTATATATGTTTTTACTATGTTATATTGCTCTCTCTCACGTATGGTGTCCTACAGCGTGACATGTAATGTAATCTGTATGGCATCTAGGCAATAGCAAGATGGTCAATCAAAAGAACAAAGTTTGCATGCCCCATGCAGCCACTTTTACCCTCTTCAATTTCTCTGATTCTCTCCTTAACAATTAAAGAGTGATATTGTAGTGCAAGACATTCACGGATCTGATGGGGTGTCGACTAATTTTTATAACCGTCCGTCCTAGTCAAAGTGGAGATCATTAAGCCAAGAGGTAGAGAATATATTAAGCATATTTGAAATTTTTTTAGCGTAGTTACAAGTTCTAAGACTATCGGAGAACATTTTGGGACTTGAAGTGCATATAATGAAGCATTGAACAGAGTTCTAAGCAGACAAGTCGGTAAATACAGCCCCACCATGCACATTTTTAATGCATTTTTCTTGAAGCTTTTGTTGTTTCCACTTCACTTTATTTTGCAACTGTCAGTGCTCATCTTTCCAACCAGAAGCTCTGGTCGTGCTCAACCCATTATCTTTTGTATGTTTTTGCAGCCTTAAGAATTTAACTCCCTACTACTCTTAGCGGCCAATTTAACCACTGCTTCTTCTGAAAAGCTATTTGGCTGTGACTGCAGTTTACAGCAGGCATGCATGGTTAAAATAATTAAATTAAGCTACCATCAAGTGTATAATACCTTAAAATTTTTAGACCAATCATTTGTGATTAACATGATTTTTTTTAATCATTAAATTAAGTTAAATATTGACTCAACACACTAATAATAATCGACAAACCTGTAATACCAACACAAACGACCCAAACGTCCATCCCTAACTCTAGGCCTACGACCTGCAAAAAATTGTCCATAAGTTGGACCCAAACATTCATAGTCCCTCTCGATGATAGAAGCGGAATATATTAAAAAGATTCGAATCTGTTGAGCATGTTACCGTCAAAGATACGATAAGATTAAAATAAAAAAAGGCGCGTTTGTCTAGTAACACTGATCGGAGAATGAATCCTTGAAATCATTAAAAAAAAAAAAAAAAAAAAAAAAAAAANAATCCTTGAAATCATTAAAAAAAAAAAAAAAAAAAAAAAAATCGGGTGCTTGTTTCCACTCTCTTCCACGTACATCTGATTCACACTACTCCCGTGATAACATGTTCTATTTCTCACAAGTGGGAGGGATAGCGAGAGAGAAGAAAATGACGGGAGGAGAGAGGCTTTGATATTTTCATAATCTCATACTTACATGCATGTTGAAACAAATGTTTAATTACAGCATGGGTTGTTCAGCATATTTGGAAAAAAAAAAAAAAATCATGGACTGGTTCAGTCGTTGGAGTGCCCAACCCCTGGACTGTGGTGATGTGAGTCGAAAATCATCATCAGCACGTTCCACCTTCCTTGTCTGCATGCACTTGACGGGACGTAGCGGCTGAACTGAACTCAACCTTTTGCCACTTTGAAAGTGCTCTTGCCATGCCTGGGGCATTCAAAGTATAGAACCTTTGTACAGTATAATTTGTATCTTTAAGCAATATCAACAAAATTCCTGACCTTGTTTCTAATTCAAAAGTTGAAATTTTTATATTGATTTTAATCTAGAACAAAAATATTAGTACAAGTATAATCTGTTGAAGTAAGAGACTAGTCTTGTATTAGATGTTATTGAGAATTAATCATTGCATAAATGTATTACACTTTTGCGTTGAGTCATTGTTGATAGTATTTCTTAATTTTTCCGATACTATATACGAAGGGTTTGTACACTTTTATCGTCTGAAAGTGATTAGTTAAATTAAAAGGCAATAAACATGTGTGACAACGAAAATCTACTCATTTATCAATCTGCTATTTATATAGTTTTATCACATGTCTAAAGCACGTAATATACTCAAGATATCGTATATAAAATGGTTTATACTTAAAACTAATTAATTAAGATCAAGGTATACAGAATGGCGTGAAGTCGATTGTTCGACGCTATTTGGACTACAATCAAGCTAATTATCGATATTGACAGTCCGTCCTCCTCTTAACCTTTAGAGAATCCAAGGGGCTGCAGTTTCACTTATTGCAATTTTAAAATGAAAGAAAGTGTCCTCTCCTCCCACTATTCTACATGCATCTTCTCACTAATTAACCATCCCACTAACAAGCTTACAATAACACTAAATATTCGGCGGTTCCTTAGGCTTCTTTTACATATTAATTTCTTCTAAATCTAACTTTACAACCAGAAGGTCCAAACCTACTGCTAACCCACAGACATGAAAAGAAAAAAAAAAAGAAAAAAAAAAAAAAAAGCATATTTGCTAGCTCAAACATGATTCTCATTAGCCTCCAAATTAAGATCAAAGANCATGAAAAGAAAAAAAAAAAGAAAAAAAAAAAAAAGCATATTTGCTAGCTCTAACATGATTCTCATTAGCCTCCAAATTAAGATCAAAGATTCCCCGACGGTTAATGGAAAGGCCGAACAAAAGAATCAACTATTAATGGTTGTCTCCCCAAGTTGAGGAGGTCTTGTACTTTATATACGATATATTATCAGTTCAGTTCAGTTCACTTCTCTAGACAAAAAGTAGTGGGTACTGGTTAACTCTAGTCCACTAGTACTCTTTATCGATGAGATATGTTTTTATATTCAATTAATCTTTTTTAAATATAGGGTTAATTCAATAATGATAAGTTAACGAGTTTTTTTAATTATTTTATTATAGTAAGTACCAAATAAGTTGTTAGAAGGTGTTGAAATGTATAGTTACTGACGAAGAACAAGTGATGCTTGTCCACTCGATATCTCTGACAAGCACGGTTCATCAACTCGATGTTTTTTATGATTGATGCTCATCAACTCGGCTTTACTTTATGTAATTAACTTCACTTTTGTTTCTTGGTTACGTTTCTTAAGGATATCTAATTCTCTTGAACTCTTACTACTTCAGATCTTGTTCTAGTTATAACCCAAAACCTTAACATGTTTCAAATCACATATTTATAAATTATTTAACCATTCAAAAACTTAATTAGGCTTAACTTTTCGCATGTAACATCTCTGCATTTCTTCATCGTAAAATGGAAAATTTCTTCATTTGCATGATAACAACATGAGCCTCTGCATTTAATTATAGACTCTTAAATTCAAGTACAGTTAAATGGCAATTCCTCCTGAACCCCTTCAAATCTGTTTAACTCCAGCAATATTTCGTCATAGTAGCCGTTGTTATAGTTCTGGCTAGCTAGTTTTCACCTTCTGTATAATCCATTCCCTCTTTGTTTGTTAAAAAAAAAAATGTTCTCTCAATTAGTAGGAACTTACACATATTCAGTATGTGATAAATTCTATCTAGGTTAATCGTCTATTACAAGGAATCCTCACCTTATAATCAACCAAGCGAAGAAACATTAATTTACAGAATCATCCTCTCTGCAAATGTGCATAATCCTTAGTCTATTATATAATTCAAGCATGTTATGAACAAGGCAATATGGATGGCTAGCAGCAGCAGCTATATTTAATACCATTACTAAACTTCGGGTTTTTTCTGGCCATGCATTAGTACATGCATGATTTTGGTAATTATCAATCAGGTAAATGCATAAATATGGAGAGATGTAGAGGGCAGATGAAACTTAATGTAGAATATGAAAGACACGAGAGAGAACACTAAACCATATATGCTTTACAAACAAGGCTCCAAGCCCTCTTACATGCTTAAACAACATAAACTTAAATAAGAAGTAGGGATACATATCAATGCATAATCTAATTAAACAACAAGAAGAAACCAATGCAACTACAAAAGAACGCTAATCATGACATATTACAACCGCTATAACTATTACACTAGAAATCAATTAAGTTCTTCTACAAATATCTGACGCTTGCATATTAATGCCTTAGTTGTGATTGGAATGACCGACTCCAGGACTATGACCGGGGCTTGTGGGCCGAAAAGCATCAACAACTATTCCATCCATAGTTTTAACACCATGGTGCAAGACACTTGAACTCGGAACATGTTTTTTAGTGTTTCTCGGAATGCTTTCTCCATCAGGACTGAAGAGGCAATTTTCACACTTCAAGTTCTTTCTCATTTCCAAATTCCTTCCCTCAATGCAAAGTTCATGAGAGAAGATCATTACTATAAAAAACAAACTGGTGCAAATGACTTTGGCCATGGTTGAAAGAGATGAATTAAGCAGCTAATTATATTTTTTTTCCACAAAGCACTAAACTAAAAGAAACTATCAATAAGCTTAAAGATATAAGAATACGAAAAAGAGATGGGAAGAGAAAGGATATTTAGAACCCTTCACCTCCTTGGGGTATTTAAAGAGTTAGAAAGTGGCGTAATGCATGTGAGGTCCTAGACAAGAGATTCCATATAGCACCTAGCTAGCCATCTAAGTTTATGGAAAACAAATTAATTTAATTTCAATAAATTAGGTCAGAAACGCTGTATGTCACGAGCTTATTCTAGAGCTTGGCCGAGCCCCGAACACAAGTTGTAAGCTTTCACAGCTTAGCTTGCAGAAGTCATTTTAAGATAATTATGCATGCTGCATGCAACTGCGCCCTTCTCTCGTTCTTTCCTCTGTACTTAGCTATAGAATCAGCTCAAAGGGCATTCATTCATTTATTTAGGTATAGAGATGCAAAATGATATACAGAATAGACAAATTTAATTTCCTGTTCTTTATTTTTTTTCAGCTCATGTTACTTTCTTGTTGAAACAAAAAAGTTATAAATAACTTGAACAAAGACAAGAACGTGCAAAGGGTTTGTTCCTCTTTTAATAATATTTATGTAGACAAAGTAACGTGAACAAAAGAAGAGGAACCGTGTGAAGAGTATTCTTTTGGCCTTCCCGCTATGCCACTGTGAGGAAAACGAAAAAGCGCGCGTCCTTGTTCGCATAATGTATCTTTATTAAAAAGTTACCGTAGAACTGTGCTAGTTTGCTTGGTTAGTATATAAAAGTTATTTATTCTCATCTTATTATTATTAAATTCTGATACCTTTGAATGTGCTTTTACATAAATGGAACCAAATCTTTTTCTATATGCAAATCAAACATAAGGGCACTAATAAATATCATATCTTTTACAATATATATATATATATATATACATATATGAGACAATTTCAAATAGTACCCTTGTGTTTTGACATAATCTTAAGTAGAAAGCAAGTTTATCATTTTCATTAACAAGACCC
>JANKKB010027555.1:0-11161 GCA_026225775.1 Bursera palmeri | reverse complement strand
GAGCATGCACACGCAAACAAACAAGAATTTTAATAGTTGGTTTGAAACTTTGGTTGGGAAGTGGGCAGGCAGCGGCATTTCTTCATAGAGATTACAGAGCGAGACAACACAAGCAATTAGCTTTGGACTGCCTAAGACACCGTTACTCTTCTCTTTTTCTGTAAGAAACTTATCATTTGCATTTCTCTTTCTCTCCGCCCTCGTCTTCTTTTCTCCACTTCTTCGATTTTTTAATCTTCTTTCTATAAAAATATTAATCGAGATTTTTAATTTTTACCTTTTTTTTTAATAGATTGGAAGAGAGACGATGTCTTTTATTTTAATCTGGTAATTTAGGGTTTCTGGGCAAGAAAATTTTTCCTCTCAGCAAGCTCAATCGGGTATTTTTTTTTAAATTATTGTTTAATTTTGGATTATTTATTTTAGTTGTTTAGAAGCGTAAACGAGTATTGTTGAGTGAATCTAAATTCTCTATCTTCTTCTTGTCTGAAGCTAGAGAATTTCTTGTAAATTGTAATAGTAATAAGTTGTGTTTAATCTGATTGTATTTTTTTTTTTTTTAATTTTTGTTTGGAGATAAAGATGTCGAAAGTTGAAGCTGGCAAGAAGATAGGTGAGAGGTCAAGTAGTGGGAAGTTGTTAAATGATATTGAAGCTATTAGCAAAGCTCTTTATGTTGACAAAAAGCATGTAAAAAGCTCTACTTCCACATCCAATATCCGCTCCAAATCAACTGGGAAAATCCCATTGGTCGATTCCAAAGGGAAGTTGAAATTCAATAATGAAGATTCAGCCCAAAAGGATAAGAAATCCATTTGGAATTGGAAGCCATTGAAGGCCTTTTCTGGTGGTGCTAAAAGCCGTAGATTTAGCTGTTGTTTCTCTCTCCAAGTTCATTCTATCAATGGCCTTCCCCATAGTTTTAACGATGTCAGTATTATTGTGCACTGGAAGAGGCGTGATGGGTGTTCTGAGACTCGTCCAGCCAAGGTTTTTCATGGAAAAGTGGAGTTTGAAGAGACATTGATGCATACATGTTCGGTTTATGGCAGTAGAAATGGACCTCATCATTCGGCAAAGTATGAGGCAAAGCATTTCTTGCTCTATGCTTGTGTGTTTGGAGCACCAGAACTAGATTTGGGGAAGCATCGGGTTGATCTCACAAGGTTGCTTCCTCTAACATTTGAAGAATTGGAGGAGGAGAAGAGCTCGGGGAATTGGACCACAAGTTTTAAATTATCAGGGAAGGCTAAAGGTGGTTCAATGAATGTTAGTTTCGGGTATGCAGTGATTGGAAATAATTCAGTTCCTAGTGGAAATAATCAGAGTGTTCAGGAGGTGTTGAATGCGAAGCGAAATAACTCGAGTATGTTGAAGCCAGTTACTAAATTCGGTCTACATGATGGCAAGAACACAACGCGGCGTGTCACAAGCCTCCCTAGTAAAGTCAATCCTCATGCCTCATCACGAACCATGGACGACGTAAAAGATCTTCATGAAATTTTGCCAATATCAAAGTCAGAACTTTCTAGTTCGTTGAATATGCTGTATAAGAAGTTTGATGAAGAAAAGTTGGATTCACCAATGGAACCCAAGCTTGATGTATTAAGTGAACGTATTGAGCCTATCAAACCACATTCCAATCATGTGTCTCTGTCTGGAAAAGAAAATGTCAAAGATGAATGTGAAGACAATGAGTTCTCTGTGATTGAACAAGGGATTGAATTACCGTCAGAGGAAAAGATAAAATCAAAGGAAGTCACTGTAAAAGCCTCTGCTGATTCTACCATAAAAATTTCTGAAGTTATTGAAGTTGACACTTCTGCACAGGCTTTTGAAGAGAGAAATAAAGTCCCCCTGGATGGGGAAAATATGCTTGCTCACAGTTTAAAAGAGGATGACTCATACTCCAAAGAATCACTGATGAAAGAAATAGAGTCAGCTTTGATTATTGTGTCTAATTTAGAGACTGAAGCTTCAGATTCTCCTGAACACCCTGAGAATCACATGGAAGTGGAAATGGATTTTAAAACAAATGGGTTGGGGAGGTCACGTAGCTTGGATGATGTTACTGCATCTGTGGCAAGTGAGTTCTTGGACTTTCTGGGGATTGAGCATAGTCCATTTGGCTTGAGTTCCGAGAGTGAGCCTGAGTCCCCAAGGGAGCGGTTGTTAAGGCAGTTTGAGAAGGATACCCTAGCTGGTGGGTATTCTCTGTTTGATTTTGGTATGGGTGACGAGGACCATGCAGAATGTATTTATGATGCTCCAACTGCATCTGAGTGCGGATATTTGTCTGTAGATTATGAACTTCCATCAGTTAATCAAGCTGCTGAGGAGCATGGGACGGCAACTCAAGATGTGAGGAGCAAAATGAAGGTCACTATGTTGGAAGACTTGGAGACAGAAGCTTTAATGCATGAGTGGGGGTTGGATGAGAAAGTTTTTCAGAGTTCTCCGTTTAAAAGCTCTAGTGGGTTCGGGAGCCCAATTGATTTACCTTCAGAAGAACCCCTTGAATTACCTTCGCTTGGAGAAGGATTGGGTCCATTTCTTCAGACAAAGAATGGAGGTTTTTTGCGGTCTATGAATCCATCACTTTTCAGCAATTCTAAGAACAGTGGGAGCTTGATCATGCAGGTTTCAAGTCCTGTTGTGGTACCTGCAGATATGGGTTCTGGTATAATGGAGATACTACAGCAACTGGCATCTGTTGGAATTGAAAAGCTCTCAATGCAAGCACATAAGTTAATGCCTTTGGAAGATTTAACTGGGAAGACAATGCAACAGATCGCATGGGAAGCTGCACCAAGTCTAGAAGGACCTGAGAGGTTTGTTACCCCGATTTTAGCACTTTTTTACTGAGAAAGTGCAATATGTGCATTTTCTTAACTATATTTTGGTATGATTAAACATATTTTTTATTGCTTATTATTTGTTATTTGGTACAGCCAATACTTCTTGCAGCATGAATCAGAGGTTGGGAAAGACTTGTCTGGTGGGCAAAAGAGAGTTATTGGAAGCCCATCTGGACCCAAGTCTAGTAAGTTTAGTTCGACTTCAGTGGGCTGTGAGATGGGCTCAGAATATGTATCACTAGAAGATCTTGCTCCTTTGGCTATGGATAAGATTGAAGCCCTTTCAATGGAGGGTTTGAGAATACATTCTGGCATGTCAGATGAGGATGCACCTTCAAACATCAGTGCACAATCTATTGGGGAAATTTCGGCCCTCCATGGCAAGGGGGTCCACATGACTGGATCCCTTGGTTTGGAAGGAACTGCTGGATTGCAATTGTTGGATATAAAAGACAACAGCGAAGAAGTCGATGGATTAATGAGTCTGTCGCTAACTCTTGATGAATGGATGAGGCTGGATTCTGGTGAAATTTATGAAGAAGATCAAATCAGTGAGCAGACCTCTAAAATCCTTGCTGCACATCATGCTAATTCCTTGGACTTGGTTCGTGGAGGGTCAAAGGGTGAGAGAAGGAGGGGCAAAAGAAAGTGTGGTTTGTTAGGGAATAACTTCACAGTAGCATTAATGGTGCAACTTCGTGATCCTCTGAGAAATTATGAACCAGTTGGTGCACCAATGCTTTCTCTTATTCAGGTAGAGAGAGTCTTTCTACCACCAAAGCCTAAAATATATAGCACGGTTCCAAACTTACGGAAGAACAATGAAGATGATGATGAGTCTGAGGTAGTGGTGAAGGTGACAAAGGAGACGGAAGAAAAAAAGGCTGCTGAAGTGGAAGGCATTCCTCAGTACCGAATCACTGAAGTCCATGTTGCCGGTCTGAAGACAGAGCCTGCTAAGAAGAAGCTTTGGGGCAACAAAACCCAACAACAGTCTGGTTCCCGCTGGTTGCTTGCTAATGGAATGGGGAAGAGCAATAAGCATCCATTTATGAAGTCAAAGACTGCTCCAAAATCTGCAGCCCCTCAGACAACAACGGTGCAGCCTGGAGATACTTTGTGGAGCATATCATCTCGTATTCATGGTACAGGGGCCAAATGGAAGGAATTGGCAGCACTGAACCCACATATACGCAATCCAAATATTATATTTCCAAACGAAACTATTAGGTTGCAGTAGATTCCACCCTTTTACCTAAAATTGGTACCATGCCTGATTGCAGATTGGTGTTGGAACTGAGGGAATTTATTTGAAAGTGATATGCGATAGTCTTGCTTGAGCTGAGGAACTTTGTAGACAAGTTCAGCGGCTGCTTTTGTGTTTTTATTGTATTTACTTGGAATATGGTCAAGCAATATTTGTCCATTCCATACAAGGTAAAATACAAATGGTTCTGCTGTATTTTCTTCAATCTTTTGTACGTTTATTTATTTTGTAATTATGCCTGCGTGCTTTGTAACTTATGATTGGTTCAAGTGTCATTTACTGTTTACCTGCAAGAACAATGTAGAAGTTGTGGTTGTTTTTGCACAATATTTGGAATTTCATGGCCATGAGCTTGTCTTGTAAGAGGTAAACGAAGCAAATTTTTGTTTACGACAAGGTTCACCCAGATGTTGGAATAGATGGCTACTTGAATATGATTCTGACAGTGACAGTGACAGCATTGACTTCCTAACTGAATCAATTTCTGATGAAGGAATATAAAATCTTTCGCAATTTCTTTCACAATGACAGAGAAGTCACACTCAAAATGTTATACTTAACCTAATTATTCACAGCCTTTCATCTCTGTTTGCTGCTAATTAACGTTATATACTCTTCCAGTACAAAGAGATCAAGCTTTCTGATATTCTCTTCATTCGACTTCGACCTGAGTGCTGAACAATCACAGCTGTCTTATATGACCCCAAGGTCAAGCTCGTTTTAATGGATCCTCAACAACCAGAAGCCCACTTTGTTTTTCACCTTTTATGGACTCACACTCACTAGATAATCACCTCAAGACCAAGGTTCCGAGATGAGGACCAGAAGATAAAAGTTGAAAAAAAAAATTATAAAAAATAAGTCTTGGTAATTAGAAATTTTGCCAAGAGATGTCAAGAAATCATGAGACGGTACTTTTCGCGTTTCTTATTACTAGAAAACTCTCAAGTTCTCTTACAATTCAACAGAAATAGACACCCGGAGTACTAGCAGATTATTTTCCTAATTTATCTATTTTTCCTGCATGTCTTTCCAGGCCAAAAATATAAACATAAAAATTACAATAGCTCCGGGACAACATGGTTTCCTTTCCAATCGGTCAAGCAATTCAACAGAACATCTCCTAGTTTCCCTTCATTGATGGCCTCATAAACTTTCTCAATATCTTCTCCGGGGCTTACCTTTTTGGCGCCACTGAGAAGCTCAGTTCCCACTTCATTTCTTACGAACCCATATATAGGATAAGTCCTACACTTCTTGATCCTGTTTGCTATCGAAATCTCTCCATTAACAAACCTATCCCTTGCCTTTGATACCTCTTCTCCTAGTCTTCCCTTCAACTCCTCCATGAATACTGGGATCCGCTTGAATATCGAATAGCCATTTTGATCATTAGCTTTAGAGTCTGGAAGTGCTTTTGCAACAAGCACTTCTTGCAGTTTAGGCAAAAATGCATAATGAGGATTCGTGGGGTCATCAAGATAGGAGAATACTGGTTGGTGCTCAACAACCTGCAGGAGTTCTTTCTCGAAAAAACTAGTGTCAAGTAGAGATCCATCTTCAGCTACATAAAGTGTTTTCTTTACAACTTGGCGGACAACATGTTTAACAACTTCTCTCATGTTCTCTTCCAAGTGCCTCAAATCAACTGCCTGGCAAAGAGCAACCATGTAAGTGGCAGACATTAGTTTCAGTATCTCTATAGCTTCAGCACTTTTTCTTGCTGAAATCAAACCAAGAGAGTTCACATCTTGGTTGTGTTGTTCAGCACTTTGTACATGTGTTGTGACAGGATTTGCCAGGTATTGGAGCTCTGAGCAGTATGCAGCCATGGCTACCTCTGCGCCTTTGAAGCCATAATCCAAGCTTGGATTAGGCCCGCCACTCAAATTGGAAGGCAAACCATTGTTGTAGTAATCGCAAACGAGTTCGGAGAATTGTGCGAACATGAGCTTTCCTATGGCTGCAATTGCAATCCTGAGATTGTCCATGGAAACGCCAATTGGTGTTCCCTGGAAATTTCCACCATGGAGAGCGACATTCTGGGCAACATCAATTAAGGGGTTATCATTCACGGAATTTATTTCCCTCTCGATTGAATGTGTTGCCATTCGGATGACTTCAATTTGCGGACCAAGCCATTGTGGAGATGTTATGAGTGCGTATCTGTCTCGTTTTGGCTTTGTAAGCGGGTCTTTCTCGTGGCGGGTTTTTGCTTCCTTCATGTAGTCACTTTCGTCTAACAGGAACTTCATGATAGCAGCTGATTCGATTTGACCAGGATGGTGCTTCAGCTTGTGAGTTAGAGGGTCTGTGTACCCTGGCTTACCATGCATGACTTCACAGAATAAAGCTGAGAGAACTTCTGAAAGGAGAGCCAAAATGTTTGCATCAAAACAGACTGTTGCAGCCACAGCTGAGCCAACAGCCGTTCCGTTCACAAGAGCTAAACCTTCCTTTGCTTGTAGCTCGAAAGGGGATGGAATTCCCGCTCTTTTCAAAGCTTCAACGGCTGTTATCTCCTCACCTTCAGGAGTGACAACCTTGGAATTATGCCGCCCTGTAATCAACCCAGCAATATAAGATAACGGCACGAGATCACCCGAAGCAGTGATAGTCCCTCTCAGAGGCAGTTTAGGGATCAAATTTTTGTTCATCAGCTTGGCCATAGTTTCAAGTATCTCCCAACGGATGCCAGAGTAGCCTTGCATGAGTGTGTTCACGCGAACAAGCATTCCCGCCTTTGAATAGCTTGAAGGGAGACTCTCTTTACCAATCACTCCAGCGTTGAGGAAGCGAATGAGCTCCGTTTGGAGATCAGCAGTTTTGCTGGTGCGTCTATGTGAATTAGCGCCAAAGCCTGTGGTGACACCATACGTGTCCGTCCCACGAGAGATGTTGTCAGCAACCCAGTTGGCACTTTTTGCCACTCGGTCACGAGCGGCAGCCTCGTTAAGGTTAACCTTTACTTCATTTCGACGCGCAATGGCAGTAACCTCAGCAACTGTGAGGGTCGTGCCCTGAATGTCAACGGTTTCAGCTTCCGCAAATTGTGACGTCATTTTACGGACTTCGTCAAAGTGGGAGCTTTGGAGGGCGTCTGCAGCCTTCTTCCAATGTAGAGGGGTTGAAACATTGGAAGTATCTGATACGCAAAAGGGGTTTTTATTGTCTTTCTGAACTGGGTACGAAATCTCAGTGGAAGCCATTGCCAAACTAAGGAGAGGTGATATGGAGTTTTTAACAAATAATATTGTTATTAGAGAGCTGAGGGTTGTGAGATGAGAGGGAAGTGGAGTGACTTATTTATCGTGAAGAGACGATTAGAAGTCGGAAAGGGCGGCTTCAGACTTGAGTCGGTCAAAAGTATTGAATAAGTGGGTTTGTTGGACAGACTTCTGAGGAACGATACAGGAAATTTGGTTATGTTTGCCCATAAAAAATGTTTTCCCATGCGAGCATTTTCTCGTAGTACTCTTTTTTTTAAGTCTCTACATTAAATTGACCATTTAGGTGAGTGGTGACACATGCAAGGGCCTGCCAACTTTTACCTAATGCTCCACAATGTAAACAGTCGAATCTAACAACCAACACGCGATATACCGTCAGATGATATATCACTTTCGACTTCCGCGAAAATCTCAGCTTGTGTCAACCAACCACATACCTGTCTTTTATTTTTTTCTTCTCTTTTAACTGAAAGCTCAGTGTGACCAATTTGATGGAGAATTCTAAAGCTTTCTTATCTGAAACTTGGGGGCATGGAAACGTCCCCCTGAATTCACTACTTGCTAATGGAACAAGAATCAATTATTAATCCAGAAAGAAAATTCAATAACTACAAGGAACTCCAGCCCAATCGGTATAAGCTTTGACATTTTCTTTTCTTTCGCTTAATATAACATGAAGTGCCAGAAGTAACAGCCAACTGCTCTGCCAAGCGCCTTAATCCATTTCCAAAATTGTTGAGGTTTATGGCTCTAACCAGCACAGAACCGTGGATGATTAGAGTGCCTAAGTGAGAACAGATAATTAAAGTCGTACAATGATTCAAATTACATATATAGTCATACCGATCTTAGTGATAAAAGTCTTTAAGCGATGACGATGACAGATTTACAACCAGAGGCCGAGGGATTTCCATGTACGAGGCCAGAATTTCAGTCGTACTCGGGAAGTCTATTGTCTAGGTCTCGTATCAATTGGGCAGCTCAATAAATGAATAAATCATAAAACCCATGACACAAGGAGTCTAGAACACGAAAATAGACATTCATTCCCGATTTCCAACCACAAGTATGATAGGATATAGATATTGGAGGTTCGGCTCCGCAACCAGATCCTCATTCACATAAAAGCAGGCACATCGTAGTTTTTACATATCAAATTGAATTGGGTTCAATCTACCAAAGTATACAAACGCTAGAATTGTCAACATCACCACCATCATTCATCAAAAGAAAGTGAAACTGGTTTATTATTCAAATAGGAAAATTATGATGACTTCCAAGCAGTCAAGTATCCTTGTATATGATCTCAGCTTCTTTCCAACCACGACTGCAAGGAAATGACTCGAAAATTTCATAACTCCTTTTCAATGAAGAATTTTTGCACTGAACCTAAAAAGCAAGCCATCGTAGTGGGGGCCTTTTACCCACTTGCTAATGTGATGTGAAAAGTTAAACAACTTTCCTCTCCTACAAATTAATCCAGAGTCTACAGCTCCTGGAATTATTGCTCCAAATCAAAGAATATCAAACATTCTACATAAATCAACATCGCCAGACCAACAAAAGAAGTTTAATGACCGAGATCAAAAAGAAAAAGTGTTCTTCAAATATGAGTTTAGTACCAACTATTTCCTTTGCACACCCCCGCAAGGACCTCGATGCTTATTTATCTTGCACCTTTTATGGGAGATGGAATTAGAAAGACTGTTTAGAGACCCAGAAGGGAAAAAAAATGACAATCTTATCAGTACAAGGCATCATCTTAGCAAAAATTAAGAGGTAGAATCAGGAAGAATTAGTGTAACTGTTCAAACCTATTATTGGACAGTTGCACTTCAAATAAGAATGTCCGTGGAACTTCCTCTGCAACTCTTCCAGGATGTACAATGATATGTACATTACACTTATTATGGACATGGAGTAAAAGCATATTTCCAAAACCCAGAAGGAAAGAGAAAAGGAACTTGGAATCCATATGATTCTATGCTGACAATTGCATATGCAATTACAATCTATTCAGCACAATGCATAATGTTGGAATAATATATGATGAAGCGTCAGGTGGGCTTGGAGCATTCTACACTTAAATAAGGACAATGAATTCCTACACACTGTAAATACATATCACAGTTTACTTCAGGACCAAATACAAGACATGTGCAGAACCTGCAAACTGTTAACACTAACATATCCCAATGATAAGTCTCCAAGACTGAAGTTCTCAATTCATATGCTGGCCAACTTGGCATAATACAGAAAATCTAACCAACTAAATAGTTAGCTAATTTGAACATTAGAAATTTACAAGAGACCGCACACCTCTGGTATCAAGGCCTTGCTCTCTTGTTGCTGCAGGAAGGACACTTGTACTGCTTGATGTGCTCAGCCCTTGCTGGAGTGATTTTCACACACTTTCCGTGGAACCACTTCTCACATATGTCACAACAAATCCAGAATTCATCTGCAGCATAGTTCTCTCCACATGCCCCACATAAGGTATCTCCATGCTCTTCTTCATCATCCTCATCCAATCCCTCATCCTCATCCTTCAACTGATTGTTCTTTGAGTACTTGGCAGATTCAGAAGACCGCTGTAGGCGTATCCATCAAAGAGAAAATGAGATCATAAATCAATAACGAAGATGCGCTGCTATTCTTAAATTAATCAACCATGACACAGTAACAGTCAAATCAAGAAAGACAATCTTAGCACAAATAGTAATTAAACCATCAAACAGAATCACTTTTTGATAACAGCTTAGTATAAGGTTAAATTTCCATTATCTACCAAATCAACTTAAGCTTGGTTCCCTAACCAACTGCACTTACCCATGCTCCCCTGCTAGATCTTGGAATGGAAATGTGAGAGGATCTTATGGTTAACTGTAAATGTTGCACTACAATGGAAAGAAAAGCCAATATATTACTAGTTAATGCTAATAACAACCACCATCTCTGTCCACTATAATGAACGTCAAATTGAATAGAGAAATTTTCAAAAGGTACTTGGATATCTTCCTTATATAAGAAGGCAACAAATTGTGTTTTCTTTCACTATAGAAGTTTCTTCTCTCAATATATCCATATCCATGACATTTATCATCATGATACTTCACTATCAAAATATTACTAAAATCATTGGCAAGTATTGTCCTGCCTATATAGAGATCCTCTGTGTAGGTTTTTGGAGAGGAGGTTCTGGATAAAGCTCAAACTTTGGTATTTTTGCTCAATGGTCATTTTGAAGACTGCAACCCACACCTCTTTTCTTGTCAGTCAAAGATCTTCACTATCAAACCAGGGCAATGGCTCCTGAATCAGGCCATTATACTGGTTCCGAACATCTTAAATTTTCATTATCCAATTATTATAGGCCAGGAACAAATATAATAATGCCATATAAAAAAAAAATTATCAAAAGCAAAGAAAAGAAAATAAAAGGAAAATTGTGTTTCTTTTACCCCTTTTGAACTTGTCTTGGATTTGTTGCTGCTGTGATTTGAAACCACTGACTTCTCCTTTGTCTGTTTCTTTGCATTTCCAGTCACAACCTCAAATATTGTTGGGAGATCATTAATCATAGTGAAGAGACGTTTCCTGCACCCATAATTGCATTTTGGAAGCTGATTCAACGCTTGGATAAAAATATTGATATTAGGCTACTATATATATTACACAATTCAAATAACCAACAAAATAAGGCACAAAAGAGGTTATGCAAAATTCAGCATACCGGTGCTCACCAACCTACCAATTTCTATCCGGTCGAAGGAAAAGAGGGGGGGGGGGGGGGGGGGGGGGGGGGG
>JANKKB010027553.1:0-11154 GCA_026225775.1 Bursera palmeri | reverse complement strand
AAGTTTGGAATGAGGTATCGAGTTGATTTGTTTAACTGTTATAAAGTCCTAGAGATTTGTTGAGTATCTAATAAGATGAATAAGTTATTTTGAGATGCTTGATGCTTGAGTTGTTGAGTATTATGCTTATGTACAGAAATTAGAGAGAGTATTTGGTACTTTTATGTTTAACTTGTTAAGAACTCAACACAATGCAATTAGACCTTCTTATGACATGAATGAATCATCTCTTCTAGCGCAAAAATATTTGTCAGAATACTACTACACCAGTACACAAAAGCCATGTGATTTTTTTTTTTTTAATTTTAATTTTATGTAAAAAGTGAAATCTTGAACTTGATATGTTAAATAATTAGAAAATGTATATTATAAGATATTTCGTTTACAATCTTATTATTTGAAATGGCTACAATAATTATGTGGTCAACAGTGTGATTATATATACGTAAAATAATACCTTTTAGGTCTATTTTTTAAATTGAAAACAAGAAGTTCGATTTTGTAGAGTTTTCAAGTCCAAGAAGTTATTTTATATTATTTAAAAATGAATGTAATGAGAAGTTGATCCATAATAATTGAAAGTATTATGAGAGACTTGCGTAACCAATTGAACAGGCCTAATCGATATTTTCCTAGCTTTGCAGAGAATCATGCTTTTTAATGGAAAATTTTCTACCACTTTGAAGAGATGGGGGAAAAATAAATATGAAAAAACGTGTTTAATTAGATTAAAAATTGTCAAAACCCTCTTGGCTATTTCAATTTCAACAATCTTAATGGTATAAGAACTTTTACGATGATTTTATTTTTTAAAAAAATATTAAGGGATCTTTTATCATTACAATTTACAAATCATCATAAAATCTTTAATTTCAACTTCAAAAAGAAATTACAAGACTACCTATTCAATAATGTTTTATTCTGTCCGGTTGCATGAATCAACTTAAGTTACAAAAATTGATTGTTGATGTAAGATTTCTTATTAAAAAAAAAGCCCATTCCCATGAACCCATTGCTCTCTCGATGCGTTATGTGCATATACAGTGCAGTAGCTTCATTTATGGAACAAAACTTGCAAAGAAGTTGACTTTCAATGGGCCAATCCTTCCCCTTTTAGCAGAACATTTTCTGCTTTGGTAAAGGAAAGGAGCTAAAATCTTTCGTAAAGGGAGTGTATGGTAACATTAACATTTGACTTCATTTGGTATTATGCTCTTGAATTCCATACTTGATAGCACCATACAAAAACAGTAACGAAACCCATGGATATTCCTAATGGCTAAAGCCCAAATTATGAAAAGAACAGGCGTCACAAAGAACATTAATGAATAAATCCACATAATTACAATTGGACATCGAAAAGAAAATTAAAATTTATATACAAGAGGTCTGAATAATTTTATACCATGATTTTATTTTGAACAAATCCTATATATATACATAAAAATTATTTTTGAAGTAGCAATTATACCCGCTATCAAATGATTTTGGTAGTGAAGTCATAGCTTTATTACGAGATGTTATATTCCCTCAGAGTAGGCACGGAGGTCGCTACGAACTCCCTCTATTGAGGAGACCAACCCATCATGGCAATGACCTTTAAACTAGGGGTGGGCACGGGTCAGGTTTGGCCCAACTCGAAAAAAACCCGAACCTGATCAAGTCACCAAAATTGAACCCGAAAATCGGGTTTTGGAAAAAATGAACCCGTCGGGTTCTGTCAGGTTTTTCGGGTCGATTTTTTTGGGTTCAGGTCGGGTTATATTCATATGGTTTTATATAATAAATAATATTTGTTTACAAAATTGTCATCAAAATGAGGTGTAGCCAAGTGGTAAACTTGTTAAAGGAGTAAGTGGAGGTCAAGAGTTTGAATCCAAGTGTCTGCATACATTTCCTTTAAAAAAAATTTCGGGTCGAGTCGGGTTTCGGGTTTTTAAGGCCGAACCCGATCAGGTTGGCTTATTTGGACCCGACGTCAGGTTTTACTGTTGGCCCAACCCGAAATAAACCAGACGGGTCGGGTAAATATGCCCACCTTCCAGGTGGCGTCAATTAGCCCCCCTCGACAAGTCCGCATGTGGACATGACGGGTTATATAAACCCTCGTATTTCAAGCTCTAGTTAATCTAACTTAAGCGTTAGATTGTTGTCGATAATCTTGACCATGACTTCTTGCTCCTCAGGTCCTTTCTCTTCTACCTTTACACAATTATAAGCATCAAATCAAATATAACCTTTATTTAAAAGGTTAGAGTATTATAACTTAATTTACTTGATTTAAATTTATCCACGAATATGGCAAAGATTGCTCTACGTAGAAAAGATGATTCTTTAAGTTTAGTTTGGAAAACATAATGCTATACATATATTTTTATAATTCTTCTAATTGAATTGGGTTATCCTCTAGAGATTGATACAACCATAAAGTTTTATCAAACGTATAAGAAAATGATAAGAAATTAAGGATATTAACGCCAAGATTAAAGTGGTTCAAGTCACAATCACAAATATATATCCACTCTGCCGTTGGCACAATTCATTACGAGAAAAAATTTATCAACAAATTACAAGATGTTTATTAAATTAGGACGACATATCAGAGTATATCTCTTTCTAGCTATCTACCATAACCCCATTACAAGTCTTCTCCCTCTTCCTGGAGTTCACTTTACACAACTAACCTATCTCTTGCTTGCAATAAGTTAACAAGTAGACGAAACCCACACCTTCATCATCCTTAAATAGTACTTTAAACCCAAAAACTGGTATTTGAATACTTAAACAGTGACTGCATAATTGCAGGGCCACCAACTAGAGAAAACTAACAGATTTAAATCTCCATCTTAGATCAGACATAAGTTGTAATTTTTAAATGAGTAATATTATATCTTCAATCAATTTTCTATAATCTGCATTGACAAATTTTCTCCGAAAAACTAAAATATAAAAATAAAAAGTAAAAAAATTAATTACATAACGTGGTAGTCATCCATTCAATAAGAGTTTTCTAATTCAGGTTGTAGAAACAAGTTATATAGGTGTAAAATTATTATTTTTAAATAGATGAAAAAAAAGACATAATTTGGAAGTTGTTATAACTTATTTTGTTTTAATTGCCTTTTATTGATGTAGGCGGTGCAATGTCTCAAATTTCTCTCATTTTCTTTTCTTCTTGGTTGATTGTCTTGCAAATGGTGATAACAACGCGAAAATGTGGTATCTCTCCAATCATCCGCAGGAAATAATAGGGGAAATGACGAAAACAAGAGGATATCTATATGATATTTAATAAGATAGCTAGGTAGAACTACTCATTTGTGAATGAACCCACACTTAGAATATGTTAGAATATTCATCTTCATTGAGATAGGTTCATGCGATTCGTTTATCAAGTTTAAAATGAATTAATTTGTATGAATTAGTTATTATTGACTAGAGTTTTTTATTAACTCTAACTATGAGCAAAGTGGTTCTATAACTACTAGCCCCCACACACGTTGAAGGCAAAGCCCGCGAAGAGTTCTTCAAGATGAAATGTTGCTCATTCAAGCCAAAGGATCTTGATCACTATTTTGCTAAAGTCCGACAACGATTCTATATCATTCGTGGTATTGACGATCCAAATCTCAAACAAGTTTATCTGAATCAGCTCCCAAAACCTCTTGGTTCAGAGACTCTTCGAACTATTGAATCACAACGCTGACACTAGCTCAAGTATCTCTTGGAGACTTATACCAACGAGTCCTCCATCAATTCCACAAGTTATGCAACAGTTCAAAATTCCTACGGGAATACTCATCTCTTCACAAGAAACTTGGAAAAGTCTGTGAACGTCCAGATCTCAAGATCAAATTCAAAGGCAATTCCAATACTTGTGATTGCTCCTATAAGTGTAAATCTCACAAGAAGCATTTCAGGAAGTATCAAGCCAACAACTTTCGTTCTTCCTAACCTCGATGGAAGAAACGAAGATTCTTTAGAAAAAATGAGTTCCACCAAGAAAGGCAACACATGCTTTGTTTGTCATCAACAAGGCCACTTTGCTCGCAACTGTCCACAGAAGAAACAAAAAGCAAAGATATTTAGCATGGTTGCACAGCTCAGTCATCAACCTCTCAAACCAGATGACGATCTCGAATCTCTATTCTCAGAGACAGATGACGAAGCAAAGACACTCTCTTAATGATTTCCTCAAAGCATGAAGATGAACAATTCAGTGAGTCCAGTATTGATACAAATGAATCTTATAATTCAATGGCTATGACTCCTCTCGCTCCTATTGCATTACCTCCGCCACAGTGTGCTACGATGCCAACATACATCTTTCCTCATGTCCCTATCCTTGTCAAATGCTCTAAGTATGATGAACCCATTAGTCTTATTGCATTATTGGATACTGGCGTAGTATTATCCATTCTCATCTCTGATCCTTTTCCATTAGAAATATGGAGTCCACATCAACAAAAGTTTCAAGTAGCTAATGGTGAAATCTTCTCCACAAAGGTCATAAGCAAAAAAATTTATATTTAAGTTCTTCCCAGGATTAGTGTTTCGACACAAATTCTTTGGATCTTCTTTATCAGGACAAGACGCTATTATTGGCATGGATCTATTATCCGACCTATTCATGAAATAGTATTATTTTAGTCCAATAGGATAAAATACAAAGGATATTTTTATCATTGGACTCAATCTGCTCAGATGCACTCTCCACAGTTAAACAGCAATCCATTTGAAGCTATACAAGCCCAAATGCCTACAGACTGTACAACATCTTCTCCTCTAGGACTAAGCCCAGAGCACAACCAGCTTGTTCTCCAAGCCACCAAAGCTCAAAATCTTACTGAGTCCACAAACTCATCATGGGTATCTCAAAGCTTCCCAAAGACTCCATCCCACGGCTATAAATTCAAGCATGTCTCACCTCCCCCATTGTATTTCTATACAACCTTTCCGGACGTGATTTAGCTAGACATTATGAATATCCCAGATAATCAATTAACTAATGAGGTTAGTCATTTTCTATTTGAATCCATAAATGCAGAATTTGTGCCTATCAACTTGGAACATGCTTTTCAACAAGAAGAGCAAGAACTCTATGCTTCACAATAGAAGTTTTATGGCAACAGCCTATATGGAGAAAAATAGAAATGTAGCCAGCTTCGTCACGATCAGATTTTATATAGTTCTGTGAATAATTACCCACACATCTCACAGAAAATCTTAAAGATAGGGTGTTCAATGATTGTGATTATCCAGAGACGTCCCAATAGACAATGAAACGGTTATGGAACCTCATGCATGAATTCTACTATACTTATCCAGAAGACACAGAGCCATGCACAAGAATTTTTGATCCAGTTCCACAATTAGTTTATGCAAGGCAGATGATATACTTTATATCCTCTCTCACGAATGGATCAGAAAATGGCATAGGTAATTCTCTCATTCCAGATACCACCCCAGTGGCTTATTATGTTCATTGGCTATGGTTAAATCTTTATCCTGAAGCCATACTATTCAATCCTCTCTTGATCAAAAGAAGCAAACGATATCAAAAAGGCCAATGGTTTGATAAGTTATTTAAATATATTTTTATAGATTTGGATAATTTAATTTTGAAAAATGGATACCAGTTAACAACGATGACCATTGTCATTGTTAAATTAAGAGACATATGGGGAAGAATCCGCGAACCATTCCTCCAAGTCATTTATCATGATCATAAATTTGTAAATGGTCATGATACATGGACAGATTGTTTGCATGCAAAAGCGACTCTTGCTAAGCTCTATGATGATGAACCTTGCTATTGGGATTTTCAATCTTTGAGTCCAAGTATAGTTGCTACACCTGATTTGTACTACCAAAATGAGATTGAAAAAGCATCTCTTGATAGCGATGATCTTTATAAAAAAGAGATGTAAGAAGAATATTGGGAATGACTTAGACAGCAAGGACAAAGCAATGAAGCTCCATCACCCTACATTGATGATGTAGAAGATGAAGAAGAAGAATGGGAAGACATTCGAGAAGAAGAACCTTTAGACAGTCTTGAAGGCCCTGATGTCCCCAATTTGATCCTTCAGCTCATGTCTTAGCACCATATGATCACAACCATCCAGATGGCACCTCTTCATCAGTTCCAGCACAATAGACACAGGATAGCCTGCAGAAAGATGCTCTAACCCCGCTCTCACAGATCTCCATAGATTCATTTCCGGGTCCCTCACATCATCATGTCTACCCTGACTCTCTACCAGGCATCAACATTGAGGCAGAATTATTGAAGCTTGAGCTACTCAAGCAAGATCCCTCTCCTGACTCGCAGACGTCAGAATTCAGCCTCTGAAAGATTCCCTCTAGCTCCACAAAAGTCCAAAGTCGCTTTAGAAAAGCATTTTATGCTTTTCACCTTTATGTCTACTTTAGGTCTTGTTTCATAATTATGTTTGTATTACTTTTGACTTTATGTGTCATGGTTGTATTGTTAAATGTGTTAGTGTGTTAGGTAAGCTTTAGCTTTTTACTTTTTATGCTTTTTATGTAAATGATTCCCTCACGAGAATTATAGTGTGTTTTGTTTGTATTCTAGTGATTTAAACCCTTACGTCATAGGTCACGGGCTTGTAATGTAAGATTACTATAAATAAGAATGATCTTCTCCTGGCTCGATAGAGTTCGAGAGTTCGGACAGAAGAGAACTTGGAGAATTAAATATAATCTCTCCTCTCTGATCATGATAGCTTAAAGCTTTCCTATTTTCCTTTTCTTATGAGAATTGCCCAGAAAATCCTTGTCTTACTAGGAAAATAAAAATTATAATTAGCCTTGTTAAACTAGTAGTCCTTGCTCGCTATAAAAACTAGGAATCATCATTGATCTACTTATACCAAAATCACATAAAAAAATTAATAGTGGAAGAAAGAAAGAATTCAACTAGTTTACTACGAATCAATCTAACAATTCTGAAAATCAAATATTTTTAATTTATTTTATTTAATTCATGTTTCATATCATTATTGAATATCTAAAAGTAAAACACATAAAAAGTGGATCATACTTCATATATCTATCATTGGATGTGGGTTTTCAAGCCTATGATAGCTTAAAGATCATCTCAACATCAGAATCCAAGACACAAGGAAGCTGAATAAAAAGAATAATTAAAAAAGCCTATCAGTGACTCAAGCCAAATTCAAGAGTCCGAGTAAGACTTGGTCAACATCCAATGAATCACAACACATGCAAAAGGTATATGAAACAATGCCACATGGAAGCTTAACAAGATTCCCAAATCGCAATCCCTATAGGAAAAGTGGGGTATGATCTTGGATGATCCTGTGTGGAAGCACTTCCTAAGCTTTACTGAACCAATTTAACCAGTTAGTGCCCAACTGAGGATAAGGGATAGTTCCCAACCTTTATCTCCATGAAGTGAGGTCTAAGCAACATCTACACCCCATAAATATCACTTCAAAGGGTAGGCTCTCTAAGCTCTCTATCTTAGTTATTTCAGCTTATTTTTCTGTTTATTTATACTTTTTTGTTACTATTGGAGTAACCATGTCGGCATTCTTTGTTGATGCACTTACCGAAGATAGTTTCTTGTGATTGTAGGGAAGCAAACCCGAGACCCACAAATGATTTTCTTTTTTCCAATTTATTACCAAATTTGGGTTAACCAAATTTCAACACAAACATCTATAATAAAGAGGAATATCATAATCAATAATTGCCATCAATACTTAAAATTGGTTATTATAAGATCGAACCCAATTTCCAATTTTATTTGAAACATAAATGATCCAACCCACGAGCATAATATATAACCCATAAATAATACATCACGCTTCAAATATTCTATACTAAAGGGAATATATAACATTAACACTATTTATTGCCTTCTAATTCAAAGTTTAAATATAAACATGTACTAGTAGTTGTGGATAAGAACTGCATACAACAGTTGATTCCAGGTATCAGGAACTCCTGGAAGACACCAATGGCTACAATCTGTGGCGCGAAGACCTCCGAAGCCATAGACCGAAGGGTGACCATCTTTTCTAAGCTGTGATAGAAGTGTCACATTGAGCAATCTAACTTTTCTCGATATCGTTTTCACAACTTTTTCTACAATAACTTCTGCAGGATGTGGACCTCCGGGATAGCTTTTTCCTGCAACTGGCTGTGTTTCTCCTCTACAAGTCTTTGCATTTGGATTCCCCCAAGCACTTGAGCTGTATTATATATATATATATATATATAAAGTATAATGCAATTAATTTCACTGATCATACACTTATATTATCGATTGCATATATATATATATATGATGAGATAGCTTACTTCACATGATCTGGGGAAATGCCTCGGAAGAAGACTTTGGTTTTAGAAGAATCCACATTGGAATTTACCCATTTGGCCCATGTATTCAAAGCTTTTTCATAGGCAACCAACCGATCCATGTCTTTGTAGGTATGGTTCGAGTCTTGAATATAATCCCAGCTGGCAAACCAATCCAAATTAATAAAATTACTCATGCATATATGTATATATTAATCGTAGTTAACTTGCCAATTGAATAATACTAAGATGGTTTATTTATTTATTCTAATTTTAAACAAAAAACCTAACTATCTTTCCTAATTAAGATTTTCCATTAGATAACCGATTCCTTTAAAAGTAGTAAGTAAATTTGATATGTCCTACATCCAACCGTTATTTTTATTTATTTATTTTTTGAGCTAGACATCAAGTTCTGTACTACTATTATGCAAGACATGAACTAATTTTAATCAACTTGCTATTGATTATGAGCATTTTAAATCAACTAAATATATGTGTATGAATTAATAGTTAATATAGATGTCTGTCTTACGGTTGTTTCCTTCCCGTATGTAGCCACCAATGCCATGAGTCAAAGATCAAAGCGTCAACTCCCTTCCAAATTTCTCCATCCTTAATTGAATTGAGCTTCAGAACTCGACCAATCTTTTCATTAACAATATCAACCAGGAACCCATTGCGGGAATACATGATCGAAACATTGTATGCCTGTCAATTGTGAACGCAAGAACATAACTAACCTTAATAGTTGATTTACATAAGATTCCACTTAACAAAATAATTGGATCCATGCATGCATGCCAATCAAATTAATTTGTTTTTAAAGACGATCAGCTACCAATTGATGGAAACAAAGAGTTTACAATTACATATAGTTGACTTCTTCCTTCACAAGTTAGGAATCTTTGAAGAATGTAAACTAATCACAATAACATTAATTTGTTGATGCCTTGTGTTGTGATTGGGACTAGTTGATATCTAGGTTAAATACAAATCTCTTGATGTTGTTATTTTATATAAATATATATGTTTCTAGCATTAATTTGGCAATATGTTTTGGGAGAAAATTAAACATCGTAGTTGACTTTTGTCACATGCATAATCTTTACTCACATAATATAATAACAACAATTTGGACGAAAGTTTCCATTTCTACACTTAAAAATTTATTAAATTTATGAGTTGAAACTTAATTATCTCACATGGATATGCAGGTTACTAGTTGTCACTCTATAATAAAATAATTTCCATGTAACATTCATTTCTCTACCTAAAAATTACCAAATTTGAGATTGTAACGGATTCACACCCACACATACATATGAAAAATCGCTTTAACTTAAAATTTTAAATTATTAACTGTTCAATATATTATGTTAAACTAAAATTTATTTTCGCTTATATATTCTAAAATTTAATGTAATATTCTGGCAGTTGCGGGGTTCAGATAATTGGTCAGAGAAGGAATGATAATGATATATAATACATTAAATTAAACTTACCTTGAAACTGAATATGGAGACACCTCCTACTCTCACCAAGGAATAGCTAGCCTTTGGCACAGTTAAATGAAGCATACATGTAAGAGATTGCCATTGATTTAAGGTAATCGAGTCACCTACAAACATGATGCGCTTTCCTCTAAATTTTTCTAAGAAAGCTTTACCATTGAACCTGCAAAAACATTAACAAGTTGATGAATATTCTCTGGAACCAAATATTGGCTGCATTATACAAATAAACTAGTTTCTAGTTAATTTTGATATATAATCATGGACTCAACTCAAAGTTGAAGTAAAAAGGAAAAATCAAGAAGCTAAAATACATATATGCAGACCTTGGCAGCTTGCATGAAGTGGGCTTCCATCTGTATTTGAGATAGAGCTTATCAGGACGACCATTCTTTAAGCAATCAAACTCTGACTCAATGAAAGGACAGTTTTTGGCACTGTAGAGGGGATATTTAGCATCATAAACCCATTTTCCTTGGAAAATATCACACTTGTCATTGTTATTTTTGGCTTGAGCTTCAACATCTTGGTTCAGACATAGAATTGTCAGCAGCAGCAGTGTAGCAGCAGAAGTAGTATTAGCAAATGCACCCCTATGCATTTGAATCTGAGAGAGAGAACTCAAAAGAGTCGGATATTGATAATTTTGTGGTGCACGTAATGTAATGTAATGGCTCTTGCGTACCGAAGTTGAAGAGGAAGCGCCTATGAAGTATTTGCTTTATATAATTAGGATTACGATGATTGAGGACCAGAGCGTTTATGGAAAACATTTATTAATTATTTAATTTCTTGTCGGTGGAATTTAGGTTTGACTTGCCATATTCTCAAAATAATTGAAAATTCATTAATTTAAAGGTAATATATAGCATTTTACAAAGTAAAAATATATATACACACATATAGCTAGATCGAATCGTAATAGATCTAAACAAAAACATCTAGCGTTGTTGGCAGAAAGGAAAATTTCAGAAATTAATAACGGATAACAAGCCTAGGCATCTATAATTAAAGAATTTTAAGAACAGATATAATACTATTTACATATAGAATTTATAAGTAAAGAATCTTAATATTATTAAGACAGGTAGAAGAAGATAACTTTAAATTTTAATAATAATTAATGTCTTAAAAATAATTTGATGAATCACGATCTTAGTTGTCATGACTCTAGTAGTGTTGGTATGTTATTGGATTTATATAATGAGTCAGACTATTGTAACTTAATTTGTTTGATTTAATTTTACATATTTTTTCATACTGTTGATTTACTACAATCCATGAACAAATA
>JANKKB010027551.1:0-11142 GCA_026225775.1 Bursera palmeri | reverse complement strand
TGTCGAGAATCATGCTAAAGATCAATTACCTTAATTCACGGCCTGCATTTACATTCTCTTTATTTGCTTCCATACTTGTAATTACCTTATACAAATTCTCTTTATTTGCTTTACATAATTGTAATTACCATATACACGAATATGTAATTGTGTATATATTAATGACATTGTCTCATCACAAAAGTGTGGTGGTTTTCAAACACTCTCAGTAGCAAGTAGAGAATAACAAAACATGGGCTCAGGATACCATTCAGCCTATTAGACAATTGATGTCTTGGCACTGGATCAGGTGACATCCATCCACGTCCACTCCACCAAATACTTCTTCATTAAGCAAAAGGAGGATGCTTTGGAGTAGCACAGAAAATTATAAGAAATATCCCAAATTAAAGGGTCGTCTACAAAAATAGACAAATAACTTAATTTCTTGTGAGACACTGTGAAAGAAAGCTGAAGAGATAACAATGCCCTCATGTTTTATAGTCCCATTCTTTTTCATGTCTAATTACTCTATTCAAACTCCCTCCCCATCTCTCACTCTTACTCTCGATTACTCTCTCTCTCACTCTAATTAATTTTCTAGTGACTCTCTTTGACTCTGATAACTTTTGTAGCTTCGTAAATAAAAACTCCGCCTCTCACTCATGATTTGTTTTTATTTTTATGTTTTGTTGAATTTGTGTTTTAAAGTAGTTGAAATATTGAAAATTTGAATAATATTGGGATGAATGTTAGGAAGGGTTAAAATGTGGGTGGGTTTTGTTGGAAAATACATTGAGTTGAAGGTTGTCGCCAGAAAAGTGCAGATTGTGGTCGGAAAATTAGGCTAGATGGGTTGGCTGCTGGTCTGGTTCTCCTGCCATACGATCCTGGGCTTAGACCGCACATTCCTGCCCATGACCCAGCTGGCCAGCCTAATCCAACCCGATCCAATAAATTTAAATTAATATAATTATCTAATTTAATAAATATTAATTAATTTATTATAAATTAATATACTTATTTAAGAAATAAATTATAATAAAAAATTATTAATACTTATTATTAATACTTATAATTATTAATTAATTTAGTACATGAAAAAGGAAATAAAATTTATTAATTTATATATAATTAATAATTTATTTTAGTAAATATAATTAATAATTTAAAATTCATTATAACATAAATAAATTAAATATATAAATAAATTAGATATTTATTTATTATTAGGACACATGAATTTAATTGCTAAATTTAAAAATTATTTTATTAATTTATATATAATTAATAATTTATATTAGTAATTATAATTAATAATTTAAAATAAAAGATAAATTACTTGTTTACTCACAGAAGCAAATGTAAGCATTTTTTTTTTCAATTACTTGTTTGTTTTGTCCAAATATTTATTTCCTTTTGTGGTTATGATCTTGCTGTGATTTCGCACCATTACCAAATGTGAAATGGGTTATACTAGATTCTTATTTATGTCATGGTGAGAGTAGGTATGGAGATATTATTTCTTCCTTAATGGCATTTTGCATTGCTGATGACTATATTGAATTCACACATGAAGAACTATCTACTACCGAAGAAGGGGCATTATATGTTTTTAATTCTTTTTCCCATCTTCAAAAGGAGTTTCGAACCCTATTGGTGTATATCCCTAATGTAAAATCTAGCTATTAACTGGCTTGTGTTTGGAAATTTCTGAGATAGGGGGTACAATCTAGTGGAATTAGTTAAAATGTGCGTAAGTTGGTTCGGTCGCTCACGTTTTAAAAAAGAAGAAGTTGAGGCATCTTTTATGAACACTAGTAGGGTTAATGTGTGACAAAAACAATTCAACAACCAGAAGTGATTTGATGTTGTTGTCCACTTCCAGCCCCCTTTATTTCCTTAGGCTTCTTCATTTCAGTTTAATGACCTTTCTCAAAGCTCTCTAGGGAGTATGACATTTAAATTCTTGCTTATGGCACGCATTTTTTCTTCTTGAAAGATAGCTGCAGTACGTTAAGAAAAAAACCAGTCACAAACAGAGCAAGATATTTTTTCCTAAATTCAGAGCCAACAACTCTAATTACTGAAGGCTGCATTTGTATGATTAATAACACCCTCAACACCATTGTTATTTTTCCTGGTTCCAGATGGACCATAGAATGATTGATGTACGTTCTTGCTTTACGAAATCAATAATGAATAAACTGAAAGTTATAATAGAAAATATTATAGTTAACGTTATTGTTTTCTTCAATTGAAATTAAGTTCCTTACTTCGCGCACTTTTCTCATGTACTAAAGACATCTACAATGCCAATCGGTTCATTTCCATCATTTGATAATGCAACTGAAGATTATATAATCCGAAATCAAATATTATAAACGTTAGTGCATGCTCAGACAAAATGTGATATTCTCCTGAAAGTAGAAGAAGTGGATGGAAGAGAAGGGATTACAGTGTCTAATAAGATGTTTGAAGTTTTTAAATCTCTATGTATGACAGTGCTTTCTTCTTCATGGAGGAAAGCCAGACATTTTGCAGCTCCTAGAGCAATTTTGATTCTCCTTAACCAAGGCAATGTTGCTGAAAAATCTGAATTATCCAACAAATTAAAATACATATTAAAAACAGAAAGAAAATACGTAAAATATGTAAACTAACATGTTGATAAAAAGGCTTATTTGCTTTGAAAAAACTTTATCCTCAAGGTTGCTAAGCGCCATGTATTTGTAAACCAGAATCCTACGCTTGTCCTCACAGCAATGTCCGATCAAGTTCACCAGATGGGGGTGCTTCAATTGTCCAAGAAGGACCACTTCAGCCCGTAAAATCAAAACCATTTCTTTCTCAAGTAGAATTTTTAATTATGTGGGTTGTAAAGCAGAACTATTTCCAGTGGAGGTATTAGCTTACCAGCCACTCTCTATGCCCTTGACAACCATGTTGATCCAAGAACTTGATAGCTACAGGCTCTGCCTTCAAGCCAGGCTTGAGGTTATCATCAATGAACCCTGTGTAAACCTTCCCAAACCCACCTTGTCCCAGGAACTCTACCTCTGAAAAGTTTATGTATTTATCATGAGCTTTTACTGTAATACTGTTAAATATAATTAATAGAAATTAAAGTTTTTAGGGGTTTGTGCTGGTTTTGATTCAGTAAGATGTTGACCTAGTCTCTAAAATTTAATGGGGGGTCAAGAGTAAATACCCCATTATGCATAGAGTAAAACTTATTCAATAAAATGGTTATGCCGTCCTATTATAGCCCCTGCATTAATTCATAAAAATAAACTTCTAAAAGTTTATAACTCAACTATTATTGCGATTTCTTATCCTTCTTACAAAGCAACTCAGAGCCAACAACAAATGGGTCTCAAACCCTTCATACCGTTATATTCCAAAACAATATTATACATCATACCTTTATATTCCAAAACAATATTATACATCACTAATATATTATATACATATTATACTACTAACATGATTACAAAATATAGACTATAAAATATTTATATATAAATATATAATACAAAAGATGACATCAATATCTAAATGTCACATGACCAACCTTGTAAATGTGATCTCTAATCTGCACGAAAACCTACAATGACCTGAGAGGGGAAAAACATAAAGGAAAATCATGAACAATAAAGTTTCAGTGAGTAGATATCAATTTAAAAAAAAATTTATTTTTTAAAAAATATCGATACTGAATTTAAAAATAATAAAACTTTAATGTCGTATAACACATATTGTTCATACCATAAAATGACCTGCCAATATCAACTAATATGAATATGATTTCAGTAAAATGTAATTAATATTGATTTAACATAATCTTTCTTATATTGAAAACCCCCATCTAGTACCCAAAGGATATACTGTCATGCCAAGTTGAATAACATTATCACATAAGCATGCAGAACAAAACTATAAATTTGTCATACACATGCATAGAGCTATATCTATGTACTATACTATGGGAAGTAAAAAATGGTTATACTAGATGAAAAGTTTATTACATTGTCAAACTCAAGATAAACTAAATATCATAACATAAAAATTCTAAACTTCATCAAATATTAGACCGAAATTAAAATAATTGCTCCCTCTTTCTCTCTTTTTCCCTACTCCCTTTTCTTTTCTTTTCTTTTATTTCTTCTCCTTTTCCTTCCTTTTTCCTCTCAGTTTCTCTCTCTCTCTTTCGGTTTCTCTCAAAATTTGCCCTCAGTTAAATAAATGAAAACAGTAAAATGATTCTTACCGACTTCATCCATTTAATTGCTAAAATAACTTGATATTTAATAAGCCGCCACAATCTATTCATTTTACTTGGTTGAATTGCTTCAATCAATTTGTTTTTACTTTATTGAATTTGTGATAATATATAAAGCAAATAAATTAATTATGGAGCAGCTATTGACTTTGTTGCTTGATGTTTCCTTTTGATGAATACATGAAGAATAAAAAGAACCATGTGGCATGGTCACGTGTGTCACATTTAACATCATGCGAGACTAATACGAATGCTCATTGATTTAGACATGAGTTCTTTAGCTCCTTTCACATACATGGCCTGCAATGCACGTCATGCGTTTCGAAATTAGATAGGAAAGTTCGTCATGGATAAGTACATTAAATTCTCGAATCCGGTTCATGTTTATGTCCAGGTTAACTTACAGAAATCACCCTTTTTCATACACGTTCAACATAAAAATAATATACTAAATCAAATTTCAAATATTGCAGTGTTTGAAGTCCAAATATTCTTTATAAATGCGGAATTCAGGACTCTTTTAATGGTTATATAAAAGTTGTATGTTTATCCTGCATAATAGTCTACCTTCTGACACTCTTTCTTATAACGAGTAAATTTTAAGTATGACTATCTTTGATAGCTTCCGGCACAAAAATTTGAAAGTCTGTCCACCTTCAAACTAATTATATTTTATACATAATTATATTTCTACACCGATATTATTTTTTAATTTTCATACATTGTTTATAAGATAAATAAATCAACAATATATATAACTTTTGGTAATAATTTATATAATTTAGAACATATATAATACTTAATAAATAATATGTATATCAAAATAATAGCTTTGAGGCATTTTTAATTTATATAAAAAAAAACATTTACTTAATTTGGAATCATTTTCATATGACCACTAATTGGTGCAAACTTATGGGGAGCAACTCGGTAGTGCAATCACCGGACTATAAACAACCATATATTGGCTGCACGGTGGCTGCTTCCTTCTATCGAAGAGAAGTGTATGATCATTTGACGGAACCTTTCTAAGCACAAAATCCTTAAGAGAGAGTATCACCATCGATCCTGTAATTATCTGTCTATATATATATATTTTTTTTTACCACTTCTGAGCAGTACTTCTAGATGATTAATTAGATATCATTTCAAATCTGCCTATGATTTTGTCTCGCTTAAGATTGAATCTTGATGCCTTCAGTCACTTTGTGCGTAATATTAATGTTTATACTCTATATATGACGGTATTTGTATGCGAACATGGGGACTTAAAGCTGAAATATTGTTAATTATAATATGATATAGCATGACATATGAAGTAGGTAAGCAAAATATAGCAAATCTGTGCATATTGGTTTAATTATTCAACAATGGCTAATTTCCCCTCTTACCATTAACTTTAACAAATTCTGGCTAAAATGGGATGATAGCTAGGGATGGCAACTTCACCCTAGGTCTTGGTGAATTCCCTTGGATTAAAAATCCTAGGCAGACTCTCTAGGTTTACATGATTTCTATTTTGGTTAAACTATTAGTTTTTAGAAATAATTGTGAAAATGAACCCAAATCAAGTGATCTCTTTAAAAATTGGATTCTCTGTTGAAACTTGAAATTTTGGCGATCGCTCTTAAAACACCCTTTGCAGGTTGCGATGTCGAATGCCATAAAGGAATCGAATTGTACTCTCCTACATCGCTATAAAGGAATTGAGTTGTGCTCTCCTATCACCAATTGGTTTTAGGAGGAAAATTAGTACAACGGTCCTACATTATTGCTTTGAAAAGTTCAAAATAACTTTTTATAGAGCAAATTAATTTATTCAAAAAAGTGTTATGACTTTCTGTGATAGCTTCTGTAACAAAACTTTTTATTTGCAATCTAGGATGAAAGAGTGTCATCCTTGACCACCTTATTCATAAGAGCTTGATTCAAACCTATGGGGAATGGTGAAGGTGACATGAGGCTGCAACTCATTTCTTATCAAAAATGGCAGTAAAAAAGAATTCTAAGTCTAACAAAATATACCTGACTTCCTCTGATACAATAGAATTTGTAGAGGACTTTTTTGAGTCCTCTCTTGATAGTAATTTGGAGGTTTCGAGCAAGTCTCCCCATTGTTCAGCTCACCATTTTAATAATATAATTTGATCGGGACTTCGAATTTTCATTCAAGAAAACAAAATCGACTTGGATTCTTGGAATAAGAAGGGATTTTATATGTACGATGTATGGAAACTGTCATTAAATTGAAGTTCGAAAGTCTGTCCACTTGAACATTACACATTTGATGAACTCTAAGGAAACACAAAATCTCTCAGCCGACGTGATACGATACCACATGCACATAAATTCAAATTGGAATGAATTTTTCAACCCCTCAATATACACCAATTCGGGCAGCCCCAAATCCTTCCACAAGAACGACTTAACAATGAGAACTTCAACCTTCTACAAGCACCAATTCGGGTAGTTTAAAATTCCACCAATAACACTTGTTTTTCAACTCAAAATTCAACACAACTAGCAACACGACTAACTTCATCTCATGCACCATTCGGGCAGCCCCTAAATCACCACTAGAATTACTCCTTACAGCATAACAAGATCAACACATATACAATCTTCCACAACATTTATGAATCGGCAGCCCATAACACCATGTAATTCAATCAATCAACATCGAAATTTTCAACACACAACATAATCCAATTCAGCAAGAACCCAAAAACACCATAAAACAACAAATGCTTGCTAGATAAAATATAGACCAATTTGATCTTTAGGCATAAATGAGAATCCACCAACTTGAAGACTAATTCCACCACCAAATTCTTGGCTTGCATTCGGGTAAAGGATGATAAATGAGAGAAATCTCTCAACACCCACAAGTGTTTGTTTTCAAATTATCAAAGCTAACTAATATATAAAAAAGGATGTCTTTTATACTTAGGTAATTCTTGAGACAAAATTACACATATGTCCACCCTTACAAATGTTTAAACAAAATTACAAAGAAATACAAAAATTACATCATAATGAAATACCTAAATTATTCTACGTTTGAAAGATTTTCTAATTCAACCAATTTAGGCTTAATTGAATAAGATGAAATCCTAATGTGAGCTAACATGGGCTTTTATATAAATTAAGTATACTGTTACAACCAAATAGGCCTTAAAAAAAGCAAATTGGGCCTTAAAAACTAACATACACATAGGCAACAAAAATGGGCTGATTTCCAATTCGGGTTGGGCTTATTTTCTTGCTTGAATTAAATGAGTGATGGTGGAATATGGATCACGAAGTCTCTCCGTACAACATATATAGCCGAGAAAGCGAAACAAGAAAAAGCAAAATTATGTAATGTAGCGTGTGATTAAAATGTTTGTGCCCTCAGCCGAAATAGTGCACACAAAAGGTCCTATAGGGATGTCTTTTAAATCAAGGAGCGGCTCTAAAGTCTTGACCACAGTGCTCATAGTGGGTCTACACTTGGGCTGATGGCTTAGGCATTGATAAGCCAAAGCAGCAGCCTTCTTAACTCCCTCTATTGAGTACTGCCCTTCAAGTCTTGGGTCCATTATTTGTTCGAGTTTACAAAAATCCTTAAGAAATGGCCTTGCCCATTCCACCAGGTACCATTATTTTCTGGGACGTTTCTTGTCAACAGAACGCCTACCAGTTAGTAGCTCTAAAAGCACTACCCCGAAGCCGAACACATCGCACATTGTTGTCAATTTACCTGAGAAATCCCATCACGGTTAATATATTATTGACAATCCCGGGTTGATATCGACAAAATAAATTTCAACTAACCCAATATAATTTAAGAAATACTAAACACAATCTTAAAATAACTCAAACAACTAACATGATTGAAATTTATAATAAATAAAAAATAAATCACATTACATAAAAAGACATGGTTCGATATCAATTGTCTACATATATAAATGAAGAGATAAATCTATTAAATTATAAATAGACAAGAGTGTAGGAGATCACACATCAAACCTTGTTATTTGCTCAATCCCATAGGCATGAAATTATTTCCAGTCAATTCTGGTGTTATCTATATTTCTTTCTTCAAACCCTTTATGTTTAGTCATTTCTCATCCTTAAATATGATTCTTAATCCCTATATTTATAGGTCTACGTATGGATCTTCTGACCTTAATAAGAATAGAACTCTTATTTATTATATAACTCTATTTTTCTATTCCTTCTATTTTTTTTACGTCTTGTAGGAGTCAATAGGAAATGAGCTCAAAATCCCAACATATATATATAACGAGCTCACTGATGATACTAGTTAACAAAAGTATAATTACCATAAAGTTTACTGTGTTGATTACCAGTTTTTATGTATTCAGGAGCTGCATAGCCTTCTGTGCCCATCACACATGTTGTAATAAGTTTATCATCCCCTTGTGGTCCGTCTGTTGCTAATCCGAAATCAGAGAGCTTAGCATTATAATCCTGAAACAACAAATATTATAAACGTTAGTGCGCATGCTCAGAGAAAATGTGATAGTCTCCTGAAACTTGAAGAAGTGGATGGAAGAGAAGGGATTACAGTGTCTAATAAGATGTTTGAAGTTTTTAAATCTCTATGTATGACAGTGCTTTCTTCTTCATGGAGGAAAGCCAGACAGTTTGCAGCTCCTAGAGCGATTTTGATTCTCGTTAACCAAGGTAATGTTGCTGAAAAATCTGAATTATCCAACAAATTAAAATACACATTAAAAACAGAAAGAAAATACGTAAAATATGTAAAGTAACATGTTCAAGATAAAAAGGCTTATTTACTTTCAAAAAGTTTATCCCCAAGGTTGCCAAGCGCCATGTATTCGTAAACCAGAATCCTGTGCTTGTCCTCACAGCAATATCCGATCAAGTTCACGAGATGGGGGTGCTTCAATTGTCCAAGAAGGACCACTTCAGCCTGTAAAATCAAAACCATTTCTTTCTCAATTAGAATTTTTAAAATGTGGATTGTAAAGCAGAACTATTTCCAGTATAGGTATTAGCTTACCAGCCACTCTCTATGCCCTTGACAACCATGTTGATCCAAGACCTTGATAGCTACAGGCTGTGCCTTCAAGCCAGGCTTGAGCTTATCATCAATGAACCCTTTGTAAACCTTCCCAAACCCACCTTGTCCCAGGAACTCTCCCTCCGAAAAGTTGTTTGTCATCATTTCTACCTCCTTGCGTGTAAAAATATGAAGATTTGAGCCCACAAGAGAGCTTGACAAATCATTCAACGATATCATGGAGCCAGGGTTACTCACATCAGAAAGTGTAATTCTCTGCACGGAAACATGGTTTCTGGGCACTGAGGATGGCCTCTTGGGCTTGACACAACCAGGAAGAAAAACTTTCCACATAGCCATACTAGAATAATTGAAGAGATAGACCAAGTTAATAACTGCTAAGCTTCTACAAAAGCAGGTTCATTATATGTAGGAGTTCCTCTCTTTGCTACAGCGGATTCTACGTGCTATTTGTTCTTTAAAGTTAAAATTTAACTTATTTTTATCATTAAGACTTTTACAAAAGGGATCAATTTACTTTAATTAAAGGAAAACCAATTGGCCAAGGCGAGCCGAGGCTGTAGTATCATATATCCAACCTCGTCTCATCAATTATAATTATTTAAAAATCATAAAATATATATTTAATCTAAAATAAATCATTCACATCTAAAAATAAAATTAACAACCATCAAAATAATTTAGACTTAATAAAAATTTTAAAAAATACATATGTATCCAAAAATCATGAAAAATAAATAATATACATCTTAAAAAAATTAACAACCGTCAAAGTGATTTAGACTTAATTAAAAATTAAAAAAATACATATGTATCCAAAAATCATGAACAGTTCCTTCTGTCTGACCCAGGTTCTGGAAAGTGGAAATAGTTAGGTGAGTGGTGGAAAGACAAGTCTCGCCTTATGAACTATAATACAATATTATTTGTAGAGAGGACTTTCTTCAGTCATCTCTTGATGATCAGCAGTTAATTTGGAGGCTTGAACAATTCCACCCTAGTTCATATTTTATTCATAAATTAATGACTTCGAATTTTCGTTGAAGAAAACAATGGACTGGACAAGAAGGGGATGGATGTCACAGTTTAGGCAATAAAAATTCATAAAAAAATTATTTATTTATTTTTCCACACATTTGTTTATTAAATTATTGATATATTTTATTGAAATGTTGAACTTGAGCACTGGCTTTTGTTTTTAACGACACAGGAATTTGACAAAATAAATTATAAGTTTATAACCATTATCTTTATAAAATTTAATTTTACTTGTTTTGTAAAAGAAAAAAAAAATAGACATTAAGTTGATAGATTTGTCCAATCAAGCCTCCACCTGACACCTGAAGTTGTGGCCCATGGTCGTACAATCATGACGTGGCTGGTCCAGATTTTTCATTTTTTTTTTTGGTTTTTAAAAATAAAAATTTGTGGCCGCTGAAACTAGGCCTTTGTATCTTATCAAATCAAATCACTTATCATCCTCGCTCTGAAATTTGTCCTCTCACTTGATGGAAATTAGATAGCTACCTTGCAATCCAATTATTATATGGGGAATGTGTCTGACCCCCGGTTAGATTTAATGGAAATGGTTAGTCCCAACCTTTTTTTAAACTAACATTTACACCCTAAAAGTTAACAGACGTTAAAAATAAATTAATTTTAATTGATAAAATATCATTTTTATCCTTTTTTCTAATTATTTCTTTTTTCTCCTTCTTCTTCTTCAGCCAGTTCGACGCTCTCTGTACTTTTGTTTTGCTTTTCTTCTTCTGCCTCCATTGTTGAAAAACCTAAAACTCCCAAATTGAATTTCTCAAATCAAAAC
>JANKKB010027550.1:0-11139 GCA_026225775.1 Bursera palmeri | reverse complement strand
AAAAAAAAGGGTATAAATGAAAATGCAATTTCGAAAAAATAACTTAAAATTGCTTGTTTGAAGATGTCTATAAAATAGATAAAATACATTACAAAACAATTGTTCCATATAAATTTTAATATTAAAATTATTATTATATTATTTATTTTTAAATTTTTATTCAGGAGAGATAATTGTAATTTTAAATCTTAAAAATATATAATAAGAATATATTTATATCTAAAAATACAAAAATCATTTGATTAAAATAAAAATAATGCCTTTAAGAATTAATGAAAGTAATTTGAATACTTTTTCAAAATAATTGATAAGTGACTTTGAAGAATAAACTATTGAGCCAGCAAAAAAAAGTTACTAAATTGTTTTAAAAGAATTTTATTCTTAAATAAAGGAGAGAAATATCCAAAACACAGATTAGAAAGAGACAGAAATTATAAAATAAAACTGAGAAGGACATTATGGTCATTTTAACCCTCTCAGATACATCTCCCTGTGTTTTTATATCATGATGCAATCCTCTTCTTACAAAGACTAAACCCAAAACTGCGTCACTTTGGGAACTCAAAACAAAAATTAAAAAAAAAAGAAGGCTTTGAAAAACAAAAACGAAGAAAACAAAAACAAAATTCAGGTAGCATTCGTTTTCTATTTTATTTTTATTTGTATTTTAAATTCAAAACAAAAACAAAACCAAAACAATTCGGCACCGATTCGTTTCGTTTCGTATCGTTCCGTTCCGTTCTTCTCTTAATTTCACCAGATCTGAAAAGAATTCAGTTCAATCTCCTTTTCAGAAGAAGAGAACGAGAAAGATCATGAAACGTTGTCGTTGATTTTCTTCAACTTTAATCGTCGAAAGGAGGAATCGAATTGGTACGGTTTTTGGTTTCGTTCTAATTTTCGATGGCCGACGCGCTTTCGGTGATTCCTACTTCTGTTCTTCGTAATCTGTCTGATAAGCTCTACGAGAAGCGAAAAAATGCCGCCCTCGAGGTCTGTCACTCGCTCTTTTACTCTAATTTGTTGTAGTGTTTGATTTTTAGGGTTTTTTTTAGATATTTTATTTTAAGTGTGTCGATGTGTGTATGTGTAGATTGAGGGCATAGTTAAGCAGTTGGCTGTTGCGGGGGAGCATGAAAAGATATCGGCGGTGATCAATTTGTTGATCACGGAGTTCACCTACTCGCCGCAGGCCAACCACCGCAAGGTTTTCTAATATTTTATATTGTTTAATTTTTGCTTCCAAGCTTTAGTAGATTTTAATTTAATTTAAATTTATTTTAATAAAATAAATAAATAAATTAAAATTATTATTATTTTTTAATGTTGCTGAACAACGGGCTTTAATATGCGGTATTTTTATGTTTACATGGTGGAGGGTCATATCAAAGTTGCAACAAAATATGAACTTTAACTTTCTTATTAAAATAAAATAAAATAAAATAATGAAGTATAATTAGATTTCATTAAATATAAGAGCACGTGCAAGTCACGGATTGATGACTGACCTGGAATTTTACTGGGAGATCAGCTTTTGATAGCATACAATAGTATTCCTGAAACATTGAAGGTAATAATTGTAACGTTTAGCATCATTAAAAAAAAAAAAGAGATATGATTTAGAATAAGGTGGCTTATGCATGCATCTGTTAACTGACCTGGAAATGGTAATGGGCCAGGTCCATAGTATGGTATATTTTATTTGGTTATTTATTTTTTGAATTGGGAATGTTTGTTTACTGTCTTTGATGAATGGATGGATTTGTATGTGTTTAGGGAGGACTGATAGGATTAGCTGCTGCCACGGTTGGGTTGACTTCTGAAGCAGCTCAGCATCTTGAGGTGACTGTTCTTTTTTCTTGTAGTTTTTCATTTAGTCAAATTCAAAATATGGTTTTAGGAATGATTGAAGTTTAGACCCTTTTTTAAATCAATAATTGTTTAAACTGCTGGATATTTTTATGAATTTGAATTTTTGTAATCGTATTATTATTTTCCATGTATAGCATGCATTTCAACTCTCACTTTGAGAATTTAAATTTTAATGCTGGAGTTCGCTGAATGAATATCCGCTTTTAAGGTCCTTTATCTCCCCGCCCAATCTTTTGGGATTATAATTAGTAAAAGCATACATATTCTGCTGCGTATAATACTTTTGGGTTTTGAATTTCATTGTGAATAGCAGTAATTTGTTTACTTCTTGTGGCACTGGTTACATGCTGACTACCATTGAAATTCCTTTATATTTACACCTAATATCTTAACTTTTAAGTATAGAATTTGAAAACATTAGCATGTTGTAGATCTATATTAAGACAAGAAAATCTGTCTTGGTTTATCGCATTTATGAAAAGAAATGAAATCTTTTATAGATTTTTCTTTTTTCCTTTCTTTTCTATAAGACTTTAAAAGTTTTATGAGAAGAAAATAAAATACAAAAGATGTGAACAAGAAATCCAGAACCTAATACAAAATAAATAATGTGACAAAATCCCCTTAAAGTCATAGAAATTCAGAAAATTAAGACACAGCTGTCCAATCTCTTTGGAAAAAGGAAAAATAAGTTTTAAATTGCTTCGTAACTGATGCCTATGGAGAAGCAAGAGTGTGAACACTTCCCCAAAGCAGCTCCAAGTCCTCATCCTTAACTTCTTCAAATATTATTTTATTTTTCTCTTTGCAAATAACCCAGACCACAGAACATTGAAAGTATTAATAATTATTTTTGGGCACAACATTTTGGAGAGATATAAACCCTGAACGGTTAGATGGAGGAGTTATTATCCATATTTTATTATAATTGTTTTTTTTAATATTTTTTGTAGGAAAAAAAGATTTATTAATTTTACTCCACACCAGAGACATGTTGGTTTTGGATATGTTCATAAAATGAGTTTATTATTTAGTGTTTGGTGCTTACATTTTGTAGAGAAAATGGAAACTGGGATTAATCATAAACCAAGGTACTAGTCAGAGGACCTTTTTTCCTCTCTGTGACCATCTCTGGGGTTGGGTTAGGTGGAGGGGTGTGACTGTCAGCTCAAATGTAGCTGACATAGGATGGCCTTTTAGAAGATGTTCTTTTTTTCTTTTTTTGGTAGGTGAAACTGATGATTCCTTGTAGACTGGGAAAAGGAGTCATTTGCTACACTATTTTCCAAAGAATCATTTATTTAATGACTAGATTAATTAAACTTCATACTAGGTAATATGCCAATAATCCCCTAGTAAAGTATTGTACTGATTTTTTTTATTACAACATTATTCCCCTCAACCTTTCTCCATCCCGACCCAACCTTTCCTTACGAACATGCGCAAGAAAAAGCTTAATAGGTCAAAGCTTGGTAAGAGGGGGATTTGATTCTAAGATCTTTTTCTCCACCACAAGAGATCTAACCAACTAGGTAACACTTTGATTTTTTTATTTTTATTTTTGCTTGCTAATGTTCTTTTATCCTCTTTATTCATTGTTGCATTTTCTTTTTACTGCTTTTAATACTATCTCCCCGAGTGTTGTGCATAAGTTTTCCTTTATTTTGATTTCCCCCTTTCCTTTCTGGTCTGCTCATTGTGTATTTTTTCTGATGCTACAATTCAGCAAATTGTACCACCTGTGCTTAGTTCTTTTTCGGACCAAGATAGCAGAGTTCGTTATTATGCTTGTGAAGCTCTTTATAACATCGCAAAGGTGAGAGTTGTTGGCTGATTCACAATTTATGTTTTTTTTTTTCCCTAAATCATAATGAAGTTTATTTGTTGGCTTTCTCTGCTGACAGGTTGTAAGAGGAGATTTTATCATATTCTTTAATCAGATTTTTGACGCATTATGTAAGCTCTCCGCAGATTCAGATGCCAATGTGCAAAGTGCTGCACATCTTTTAGATCGCCTTGTAAAGGTCAATACTTCCATAAATCTTGACCTTTCCTTTCTAATTGTTTGAAGATAGGAATTCTTTTTTCTTGGATCAAATCTGAGATTTTACTATTTTTGTAGCAGGACATTGTTACTGAAAGTGATCAGTTCAGGTGTGCAGTCTTCTATCTAGTTTTAGATTTGAACTAGAGGCAAAAACTGGGGAAAGTATTTTCAACTGCTTTTAAAATGTAATTTTTGTTGTTTTGCTGTGTTATTCTCAGCATTGAAGAATTTATACCCTTGTTGAGAGAGCGCATGAATGTTCTAAATCCCTATGTCCGGCAGTTTTTGGTAGGATGGATCACTGTATTGGACAGTGTTCCAGATATTGATATGCTGGGTTTTCTTCCTGATTTTCTTGATGGTAAATGATATTTGTTATGAGGATTTAATTTTTAATTTAATAATAAGTTTCAAGTGTCTTCTTTTAATTTGTTTTTTATTCTCTCTCTAGTCATTGAGAGTAAACTCAAAAATCTTTATAAATTTCAGGTTTGTTTAACATGTTAAGTGATTCTAGTCATGAAATTCGGCAACAAGCTGATGCAGCCCTTTCAGAGTTTCTTCAAGAGATTAAGAACTCCCCAGTAAGACTTCTTCTAACTTTGAATTTCTGATTTTGCTATTCATGGATTTGGTATCTGTTCCCTGATTACTTGCCTTTAAGTTCTCTCTATCATTTTGGGAGTATGGTAGTTTTATTTTATTTAAATCATTTGCATCAAGTATTTGTCATGAATTCTTTTGTTCATGTGTAATTTTCTGACTCGAGCAGTGCTACTCTTGAAGTCTGTAGATTATGGTCGCATGGCTGAAATACTGGTGCAGAGGGCTGCTTCTCCAGATGAGTTTACTCGGTTAACAGCGATCACTTGGGTAGTCTTTCCGCCTTTTATTTTTTCATAATCAAATTTCTCTACAGTAATTTCTAGAATTGATGGTTTGAAAATGGTTTTTCTGTTTTTTAATTAATTTTGTGGCAAGTGGATTTTCTGTTGTACTTTTTTTTTTTTTTGACATATGTAATCAAATACCTATTTCTTGATTAAACAGATAAATGAGTTTGTTAAACTTGGAGGGGACCAGCTGGTTCCTTACTATGCTGCTATTCTTGGAGCCATTCTGCCTTGCATATCTGATAAAGAAGAAAAAATCAGAGTGGTAAGACAATATAAGCTACGATGTCTTTAATAAATGAGAAGAACTACTATTGCATTGTTTATGAGCATCTTGGTAAGGAAATTGTTGTCTGTGCTTCTATATAAGGTTGCTCGTGAAACCAATGAAGAGCTTCGTGCAATCAAGGCTGATACAACAGAAGGATTTGATGTTGAGGCAATTCTCTCAATTGCGAGGAGGTGTAGTTTTTGTAACCTGGGAAAACAGCTAGGTTTGAAATGTTGATAGTAGTTTGCACTTCTATTGGTATATATAGCACTTCTTACATATGAAGAGCTATACAAAAAGTGCTTATAGGGATCCCTTATTTAAGTTAGTTGTGATGCTTAACTACAAATGATAACTGTAGTCATTGCTGGTTCTTTTGACTGATTAGGCAACTATCTAGCGAGTGGGAAGCTACTCGAATTGAAGCATTGCACTGGATTTCGACCCTTTTAAACAGACATCGGGCTGAGGTGACTTCCCATTTATTGATGAATTATGTGTATATGTGGTTTTCTGTGTTTTCTCCTGTCCTTTGCTTGTATCTTGTTGCATTATTGTTAACAATGTGGACCTTTTTCAATTGCTTAATTACTTGTGAGCCGCTGTAGATTTTAGTGAGTCCCATTATCCCAATTTATTTATTGCCACCTAGGGTGGCTGAGATCCATTCATAAGCTCCTTTTAGTGTTCTTTCATATGTGCCTGTGCATTTGTTTACGAATTCCATTAGATTGGGAGTTAAGCAGAATTTAATGTTTGTTTTTTTGACTTTTCAATATGCGGATACTTTTAAACTTGAAGATAAGTGAACTGTTGGACATTAATTTGTTGTCGTTTTCTTTGGTATATTGTCTATGTACAATGCTCTGTGTTTGGCTAACAGTTGTTTAGATCTGTTGAGTAGGATGGTTCATTTCAGCTTTTACACGTATGATACTTAAGTGCATACCTACTCTTGGCTTATTTCTGTTTCTGTAAAATATATATATATATATATTCCTTCATGGTCTTAATCTGGAATTTTTGGATAACATGTGCTTTCAATTTCTTTCTGCACAGGTCTTGTGTTTTCTGAATGAAATTTTTGACACACTTTTAAAAGCATTGTCGGATCCTTCTGATGAGGTAAGCTCGTTTTCATGAATTTGCGTTTTCATCACTGAATGATGTGCCAAACTTGATTTTTTGAATTTTATTTTTACTATGGGACATGGTTCATATACAAAAATATGTTTCTTTGTGTTGCGTATGGTGGTCTCTTATTTCTCTGTTTTTAATTTATAGTTTTTTTCATTTGCATTTGGTAAGAATTCATTCAAGGCCCCCCTAAGCCTTTATTTTTATTTTTATTTTGTAATTGGTAATACATGGATATCTGGGCATTCAGTTATTCCTGAGAGATAGAGCCTTCTCTTTTATCCCTAATGTGCTACTTATCAGTTATCGCGGTTCGTCATAGTTCTATTTACTACATGTGTTTGCTTTGGATACGCAAAGGCAGCACCTTAATTTTACTTGTTTCATATTTAGCATTATTTTCAGTTATGTAACTAAAAGAAAAAGGAAATTTAAAAATTTCTCAGGTGGTGCTCCTGGTTATTGAGGTTCATGCATGCATTGCAAAAGATACACAACATTTTCGCCAGCTTGTGGTTTTCCTAGTACATAATTTCCGGGTTGACAATTCCCTTCTCGAGAAGTGAGTCCCTTTCGTTATTTATTTTTTGTTTTTTAAAACCTTCTAGGATGGCTTGGAAGTGTTATACTTGCTGACTCTATATCTATTGTAACTTTGCTTTCTTTTACAAGATACTCTTTTGTTTCTTCAGGCGTGGTGCTTTGATAATCCGCCGACTGTGTGTACTTTTAGATGCTGAAAGGGTCTACCGGGAACTCTCTATGATACTTGAGGGAGAAGCGGACCTGAATTTTGCATCTATTATGGTTCAGGTTGTCCTCTATTCGAGTAATTAATTAAAGTAGTAATGTAGGAGTGACCATTTGAAACTGTGTTGAGCATAATTCATCTGTAGAACCAAAAGCAATTTCAGTCGCGTCTACATTATGATACCATTGAGTTGTAAATAGGCAAATATTCTTAAAACATGTCTAAAACCTCATCGTTCCTCCTGTCACTTAAATTCTTTTTTCTTGTCCATGCGTTCATTATAAACATAATGTATGTTCTCTTTCTTGTTTCAGGCTTTGAATTTGATTTTACTTACTTCCTCTGAATTATCTGAGCTTCGAGGTCTTCTAAAGCAATCACTGGTTAACCCTGCTGGAAAAGATTTATTTGTTTGTTTGTATGCTTCATGGTGCCATTCGCCCATGGCTATTATAAGTCTTTGCTTGTTAGCTCAGGTAAGGAACTAGAACTTTGTTATAGAAATTATTTCATTTTTGTATCTCTCCCTCTTGGTAAACCCCTTATGTGTTTTCATGGCCATTTATGAAATCTTTGTGTTGATGTTGTGATCTTGTTTGACAGACTTACCAGCATGCAAGTGTTGTGATTCAGTCGCTGGTGGAGGAAGATATTAACGTCAAATTTTTGGTCCAGCTGGATAAGTTGATTCGGTTGCTGGAGACTCCAATCTTTGCTTATCTTAGATTGCAGGTATGCAAGTTGAAGACAAAAGTTCCATTTTGTCTTTCTGTTGTCTTGCATATGTTTCATTAAAATGGGGAAAGTTGGTTTTTTAATTTTTTATCACGATGCTGATATTTGCTAATTTAATGGACATCTCCAAAAGTTTCGGGTTGAAAAATGTTTCTGCTACTTTCAATGGACATGTCTACATATGCCTTCCTAATTAGCATCTAGGTTTCTTCAAAGTTGTCTACTTTTACTAAGCGACTTGGAATTTTATTTTATTTTTTGTTCTGTGTGCTTCCATAACAATTTGTGGATCATTCTGTGGATCTTTTCGACATTGTGGGCATGTAATAAAAGAAAATTCTACTGGAGGTAGTTTCATGAGTTGGGGTTTGGGAGATAATGATGAATGAGTGTTTTCTGATGACAGTTACTTCAAATATTACATCCCCATCACGAGTTTTAATTTTGTTACTGTCAAGAACTTCTCCCAATTTACTGTAAGCGTTTAGCTGTAATCATTTCTGGAATGTCAATTATCAATGAAGCCTTACTACATTGGAAACAGTTCTTCTGTGTGAAATGGTGAATTGTTGTTGCTTTTGCTAATAGTTAAGCCATTTGTTATTTTTTTGTCTCCTCAAAATTAAGAGATATTTTAGTTACTGAGCAATTTTGTGATTCGCAGCTTCTTGAACCTGGAAGGTATACATGGTTGTTGAAAGCCTTATATGGTCTTTTAATGTTGCTTCCCCAGGTCTGTCTCGCATGCTTGCTACCTTTATTATTTTTTTTCCAATAATTTTTTTTCAGATTTACATGCATCTATACTTTGTTGATATTTTTTAGTTTTTATTTATGGCTCCTTTTTCCACTTCTATTTTAGTTGTTCATTCATACCTTCAAATTTACTTTTACTTTCTAGGGCTGCAAAATGCTTTTGAGCATTAAATGATCTCATGTTCATGATTAGTAGTTTCCTTTCCATCAGAAAACTGAAATAATTAGGAAAATTGATAGAATGAGAGAAAAGTGATGTTTTCCTAGACTAAGCTGGGAAAATGAGAGTTGAAAATTTGACTTTTTGCCGGGATAACGACCATATATTTAGATAGGCATATTGAAAACATAGATGTTAAAATTCAGGTTACGGACATGTAATTGTTCGAGGTCAGAAATTTATGTAGTCAATCACTCCTTTCTAGTTTTTTCTTCTTTATGGTATTTTTATCAGTGTTTGGAAATTGGTATGCCTTATAAGTTATATTTATTATAGTTCCTGAAAAGAATATTATGCTGCTTATGGTGCCTTCTTGTTTACTTCTTGGCGGTCCTGGCACAAAAAGATAGAAGTTTGGGAAATGTTTTGTAATTTCAAGAACAAATGTAAAGATTGATACTGTGATAGTGTTATTTAAAAATTGGACCCAATCATCTGTTGTGATTTCTTCTTGTAGATCTTGGTCTCATATTTAATCTTTCTCATGACTCATTTATGCAGCAAAGTGCAGCCTTTAAGATACTAAGGACTCGTTTGAAGACTGTACCTTCATACTCCTTCAACGGTGAGCAATTCAAGCGAACATCTTCAGGGAATCCTTACTCTCAGATTCTACACAGCATGCCAACTGGGTCACAATTCAGTGAAGATGGTGACGTGAACCCAGACACGGGGAGCTCACACAGTGGTATTAACTTTGTTGCGAGGCTGCAACAGTTTGAACAGATGCAGCGCCAGCATCGGATGTATGTCAAAGCACAAGCACAATTGGGGAAATAGTTCTACATCGTCATCAATGGTTTATTGAACTCTGTTATATTTAACACTACTAATGTTGAGCTTTTATTAAGTATTTTATTAAGCGTTCTGAATTAATTCTAGATTATGCTTCTGCGTTAATTTGTGAAGAAAAATGAAATAAAGATGAAAACTTGACCACATTTTAGGCATTAATAGAGAATCTATTTACTTGCTGGCTTAATAATATGTGCGCGGTTCCTGCCGCTGAATGGAGTTATTGACTTTACTGTAGCTTAATATTCATGATGTTGTCTACCATTTACATGATGTGGGATTGAAAAGTTTTTGAGTTGCAAAGTGAAGTTCTTGTTTCCTGCTAAGGCGTTGTTCTATTTGTAATCATTGCTATTCTTGGGATTTGAATGTGCAGGAGTTACAAAGATCGCAAGAACAATGCCGACCTTCTCCTTCAGACATAAGTAGGCCTTCGTCAAGATCATCCAGGAAAGGTCCAGGACTGTTACAACTTTAATAATGTTGGCATTTTCGCATCTCTGCTCCAAATTGGGATCTCGTATAAATTGTAAAGTTGTATATTCTAGTAGCTTGCTTTTGTTGAACTTATGGAGGTTGGGATGATGAAAATTGGGTTTTGAATTATAGTTAAAGCTTGGGTCTTTTCCAAGCTACTATTCTTTTTTATTTTTTCTTTCTGTAATGGGGATAATGCCCATGTGGTTGTGTTATTTTTTCATTGGTAACCATATGGGCTAGAGGGAGATATATATAAATTTAGAAATGCAGTTTGTTCTTTTTCTAATTTATCTGTTACAGCAATTTATATTAAATAAGTAATTAACTAATTCATCTACGCAATTGCTTTTATTCACCTTCTAATTTTTCCTTGTTTCATCTACCCTTCTGTTCTATCGTTGTATGTTTGTATTGGTTATGAATTTTGTGTTTTTATTTTTAAAATGATTCACTTACCACGAAACCATTCTCCACAACTTCCACTCCCTACCCACTTCAATACGACATGATCATCAGTCGTCCAGCTCAGTCCCCACGTATTCAAGCTCCTCGCAGATGACCTGCCCGAGTCAACTCATCCGACTCATATGAAAATTCGAACCCAGAATCGAAATTGGGTTTTGACAACTGAGTCGATAAAAAATTGTCTTTGTAGGAAGGAACAAAGACAAGCCAACAAAAAATTTGCTTCCCTACAAAAATTTTCCTCACAAAAAAAAAAAAAAAAAAAAAATCCTAATTCAAGCCAAGCCAAATCCCTAAATCATAAGATAAATATCTTAATTCTTTCAATTCAACCCAAAACTCTCCATAATGGCTCTCCTTGGCAGCACCTTCATTACTCCCACCAAATCTCCCCTCATGCCGACTCAATCGTCGCCCTTCACTGCCAAACCCCGATCAAATATCCTCTCCATCTTTGCCGTCCATGCCGCTGAATTTGCAAAAACTTTAGGGAAGGTCTCTACGCCAGTGGCTCAATCTATCACCAAGACCCACAATGCCAGTACCGGGAAATGAACGATTGAAAGCTGGAAATCGAAAAAAGCTTTGCAGCTACCTGAATACCCGAACAAGGAGGAGCTTGAAACTGTGCTCAAAAAGCTTGAAGCTTTCCCTCCTATTGTGTTCGCTGGTGAGGCTAGGAGTCTGGAGGAGCGATTAGGTGAAGAAGCCGTCGGT
>JANKKB010027547.1:0-11125 GCA_026225775.1 Bursera palmeri | reverse complement strand
GTTGAAAGAAGGATTAAAACCAACATTTACTTCATCATTTGAGGGGGTTAGAATAAAAACTCAAATTTTAGAGGGGTTATTTGTTAAATTTTAATTTTTAATTTCTAATATATATTGATTTTTTTTTTGGGGGGGCCATGCCCCGTTAGTCTATACTAAACTCCGTTCTCTAAATGTAATTGTAAGAGTAAGTGGGGGTCTAGCCCTTAAAGACAGTTTTTATAGAAACTTCGGAGAGGTGGAGGCATGAGGCAGTTTTATAGATAAGAAAATGGCAACAATTAACTTTTCTTTCGCGTGGAAAGACAAAAGGAGAGGTAGTCCTCTTGAATTATTATTATTATTATTATTTAAATCCAATAGGCCATTTCCTTCGAAACAAATTGTTTTCTTCTTTTTTGTGTACTAAAAAGATAATTGTGCCTATTCCTGAGTGGTCATACTCAACGTGCTTCGTCCCTGGTACGGCCCATTGTGCCAAAACTTCTAAGTCAAATCCTTATTCCATGTCATACTTGTGCTGTACGATGTCTCATTGGAGCGTGTGCTCGCGCTCGACCAGACCATTTTGACATGTCTGGGCCACATACCACGTACTATTACCGGATTGGACTGAATCTCCATGCTCTCAATCGAAAACTAGCTATTTTAAAAGAAAACTAGGGGCTGTCACCGTGAGCCCGACGTGAGCGGAAGAGCTTCGAAAGTAAATGTCTAGCGAAGAAAACAGATGCCAGCAGAAGTTGCTCGAGTTTGATAGAGCCATGTGTTAAACGGTGAGGCAGTGAGGTGTCTAACCTTTGCGTAAAAGAGGCGCGATCCTTGGCTTGCTCGGTATTGGAATATTTTATTTGTATGAACTGAACGACATATTCTGCTGCATATTCTGTCTTCTTCGACCATTTCTTTCTCATTTTTGGTTGAATTAAAAATTTTAAAATAGCACCACATAACCACCCGTCAGTTAATTATCGTCGCACACTTACACTTCACCATATCTCCTTCTCTGTCTTTATATATATAATTCGCTTCCTACACAATTCATATCACCACTGTCACAGTCACTCCTTCCAGAATCTAGATTCCCTCCCTCGCTCGATCAATGGCTACTGCTACCGAAAAGCTTACCCAGCTCAAATCCTCCGTTGCTGGCCTTAATCAAATCAGGTTTCTGTTTCTTCTTCTCCTACTACTACTACTCGTTATGATTGTAAACTTTTGATTTTGAATTTTGATTTCAGATTTCGGATCTGTCTTTGTGTTTGATTTGTTTTCTGCTTTTGCAGCGAAAATGAGAAGACCGGATTCATCAACCTCGTGGCTCGCTATCTCAGGTGATCTTTTTTTTTCAATGTGTGAGGGATGTTATGTGATTCGATCACGTGGTTATGTTCGAGTGTGAATTGGATCTCCACGTGATTTGAGTTCCATCTCGTGTATTTAGTTGCTTTGTGAATTGCAACCAAACACAGATTTGTTTTGGGAGATGAAAAGGTACTGATGATTTCTTTATGCATTGATTGAGAAGTGGAGAAGCGCAACATGTGGATTGGAGCAAGATCCAAACGCCTACTGATGAAGTAGTTGTTCCTTATGACACCTTAGTACCCGTTCCTGAAGGTATTGTATTCATATCTAGTTTTAAGCAAATTGGCTTTGGCTTTGGCTTTTGATGTAATTTTCTTTTACTTATAATATTTTTACTTGCATTGACGCAAATCCAGCGGAAACCAAAAGGCTTTTGGATAAACTTGTCGTATTGAAGCTCAATGGAGGTTTGGGGACTACTATGGGCTGTACTGGTCCCAAGTATGCAATTCTATATGATATTCACTTGATAATGTTTTGATCATCTGTTATGAAGATGTGGACTTCTTTTCTATTGGCTTCATTGAAGGTCAAATGGGAATGGAGTGATAAATTTAGTTATTTGAGATTTTCCTATGTTTATCACAATAGATTCAACATGATATCACATTTTTAACTAGGATTATTTTTTTTCTTTTATATTAGAATTTTTTCAAAGTATCTCTATATGCTTATAATTTTGTGTATGGATACTAGCACAGTACCTTCATGACCAGTTGAATGATGTGGATATTGCTTTTGTTTGTTAATATTCCAAAAAATTAGATCTAACATGCGATGAGTGTCTGCTATGCCTTTGCATGGATCTGAATAGACCCTCATAACGGTTGTCAGTGAGGGCTGCTTTTGGTCTATGCTGCTTTTAATGTTAATGTTTATTACGTTCTCTAAATTTAATAATTGCTTTTACAGCTTTGAACATCATGGGCTATATATTTTATACCTGTTATTGCGTACCAATGGATGTACCAAATGATTTTGTTGGATCTGTAATTTAGTTGTGATTTTTTTTTTGTTGATCATGATATTGTTAATCTATCTTTACTGTCATAAAAAACTAAACAAGTTCCAGGTTTTATTTCAACCAATTATTGGTGTAATTTTGTTAATTTTCTTTGCAAACGGCCAAAAGAGACAACAAGCATAGAATCGCCCACTGATATTGAATTTCTTTGTGATTGAACTTCATAGATGTCAGTTGTCTTTCTTAATATCAAAAACAGAACTTAGTGTATATTAGTGGAAGAATCACATATGTCAGTTGAAATCAATTGTCTTTATCACATTATCTTGGTACATAGAACGGATAGCTAACATATTTTAATACAATAATTTTGCAGTCTTATTTCCTGTTGCTATGAAATAACCAAGCATAGCTTTGGTGGCAAAATCATAAGTCTTTTGTAATTAATTTTGCATCACATTGGAGACTTTTTATGAAAATAAAAAGAGTTAAGCACTTGGTTTTCTGCTCATTTTTTCGTATACAAGCTTCATCATCAACCATGCTTTTGCAAAATTGTGGCTGCTATGGCTTCTCATATTTTCTCCAAAGTCTATTGTATTTCTTGGACTTCATTTTCGCGGTCTGTTTTTTATCTAAATTTTTGTTTTTTGCAGGTCTGTCATTGAAGTTCGTAATGGGTTGACATTTCTGGATCTAATTGTTATCCAGATTGAGGTTATAATTTGTGCCTTTCTGTTGCTAGTGCTTTAATTTTTTCCTCCCCTCCAATCGTGGCCTGGAACTCATCTTTCTGATATTTAATAGAATCTCAACTCCAAATATGGGTGTAATGTTCCCCTGCTTCTAATGAACTCATTCAACACTCATGATGATACACAGAAGGTATCCATTCTTTTAAGCCCGTTCTCTCCCATTCTCAATTATACTAATACACTTAACAAGTTCTCCTTATTTTCAGATTGTAGAAAAATACTCCAAGTCAAATGTCGAGATTCATACTTTTAACCAGGTTTGTCATATTATCATTGTCAATTAGCTGCTTGGGACTTTTCGAAGCTTAAAACAATCAATTTACTTTTAACCTTTCTTTGAATTTACAGAGCCAGTATCCTCGTTTGGTTGCTGATGATTTTGTGCCATTGCCGTGCAAAGGAAAGACCGGGAAGGATGGGTGGTAAGATTATATCAGTTTTATTGGGGTTGAACTTCATGGTTCTTTAAGCTCTGATGGTTAGCTAGGACCGACTTTCTTCATTAATACTGTTTAAAATACCTGGTGATTTATTAGAATCTGTTCAAAGCCTTTTTTTAGTCATACGGCTCTGGTATGATTGATTAGAATAGCCTACCATCAGTTCTCTGTTTCTTGATTACTGTTTAGTAGTTTGTATGGTGGATAACCCTTTCTTCTAATAAGTATAATTTACACATGGATGGAAGGTATCCTCCTGGTCATGGTGATGTGTTCCCATCCTTAATGAACAGTGGCAAGCTTGATGCTTTATTGTCACAGGTTGGTGTGCTGTCTTGAGTATTTAAATTTAACTTATATTGCAAGATACTTATGTAACAATTTTTTTGTATCAGGGTAAGGAGTATGTTTTTATTGCCAACTCAGATAACTTGGGTGCTATTGTTGACTTGAGTATCCTTATTTTGGTTGTAATTTAGGTCAGCTTATTGTCTATTGGTGTTATATGCATGAACTTTTTCTATGAAAGAGATGCACAATAATTTTAGTCCAGAATTCATTATCCTTGACCGGACACAATAGAAATTTTAAACCATTTGATCCAAAACAAGAATGAATACTGTATGGAGGTAAGAAGAGAATATTGTAATCATTCCCTTTTTTTTTCCTTTTTCCTGGCTTCGAATATCTTTCTGAGCATTTTTCCATATCCAATTATACACGCAGGTGACACCTAAAACCTTAGCTGATGTGAAGGGTGGTACCCTCATTTCTTATGAAGGAAAAGTTCAGGTATATAATCCTCATGCACTGCTGGTGTGTTTCATTGAATCTTTCCACTATGTTCTGCTGTAACACCAGTTACAGTTTTAGGAAGATAATTTGTTATTATACATAAGCTTATTTATAATTGACACACTTAGCGTATATAATTGGACTTGGAGCATAAAAGTGTTTATGGAGTATGGTCTTATGATGAGCTAACTTGTAAACACAATTTATCCATGTTTTATGACCTGTTAATTACTATTATTTGTCTATATTTTTTCGTAACAAGATAAAGCTATGAAGGAGAGAATGCAAGGAATATGAATATGAAAATGAAATTCTAAGCCCTTACCAGAATTAATCACTCTGTTAAGTCATTTCTTGAAACGGAATTTATTAATAAAAGCACAAGATGCAAAGACTGTGACCCAGTAGTCCAAACCAGAGTATTCAATCATTGCAGGCACAATATAATAGGGACTGTATATTGTGTTTGATTAGCCAATGCAGAAGGTAACTAATACGTGTGATCGAGCATGACAAGTCGGCAATTTAGTTGTTTGCTAGGACGAATGAGTCAAAATTATAGTTAGATGTTATTCACATCTACTATTCATATCAACTGTTATTGCTGTGGGAGTAAGGGCTTTAGGTTGATGAACTATATGTCTTCTAGAGCATGTTTGCATCTATTTGATTGTTTCTAATCCGTAGTCATGCAGGTCTTTTTACTAAGTGGAGACTGCTTTGGCTTGAGTTAATGAAATAAAGTTTAATCTTGGGAAGTAAAGTCATGTCAGCATCTTAGCTTCACGTCTAACATGTCAGGGAAACATGGTAGCAAACTTGATTTGTTACATAATGGAGAATGATGGAGGTAAACTAATAGGATGGCATTATGCCAGCTGCAGAACAAAAATGAAAGAGATGAAAAGAGAGCTGGAGTAGTACCAAGCCGTAACTTTCAAATGATATGACTGGCTAGTAGGAGCTTCGCCTTTACGAAGAACAGAAAAATATGAATACTTTTGGATTGATTTTTACTAGAATATGAAAACCTGCAAATTAATGATACACAACTACCGTCCCGCTTAAACTGAAATTGCTAAAAGCAATTCTTGTTGCATGGAGCAAGGATGGCAAGGTGAAATTTATTTGGCAAACATTGTTAGGGAAAATTCTTCCATGAGGAAATATAAAATAAAAAGTTTATCTGTTCCTTCTGATTCTTTTTCTTGTTGGAGAACTCTAGAGTCACCTTTGCACATCAGTTGAATTGTTTCAAGTATCTTTATGAGGTTATTGGAAGCCATCTTATCTTAGGAAAAAGAAAAATACAAGTTATGCTGATTTAATATGTTTTCTTGTTAATTTTTGGTGAATGGTGACTAGTACTCAGCTAACATATTCCTTTCTTTTTCCTCCTAAATATGATACAGCTCCTGGAAATTGCACAGGTCCCTGATGAACATGTGAGCTACTTTTCTATTCTTTTATCTGTTAATTATTGTTTTTAATTTCCTTGCTTACTTTTGGAATCTTAATTTTATATTCATATTTGTTGTTTCTGGGTAATATCCACAGAGTTAGTGGTATTTTTTTTTCTTACTTTGATAATCAGTAATTCCTCAACCAGCAGGGTCGGTATGTTAGTTTTATGAAAAACAACAAAATCTTGTGGGATGAATTGGAAACACTATGGAATGGTATTTTGAGGTACTTGGAGACCTGAGTATCTAATCCACATTTAAACTGATTGCTTAAAACACTACTTTTTCTTTTAGTTAAAAATACTACTAGAGTTCTGTCTCTCTCTCTGCTCTAGTTTTATTTTCTTTTTTGTATTTTTTTAATCAATCTTAAATAGTTTGGAATTGACACTTAGTTGAGTTGAGTTTTGAGTTTCACTTCTCAAAATCCCTATCTGGACCTCTTAGCAGTGGTCAAGACTATTCCGGCGGCAAGCAGTACCTGTCATTTTACTTATGCTTAAGTCGGATACTCTTTTCTTAGGCAATAACAGGGCATATATTTACTTGCTTGCATTGAGATGATCAAGTGATGTGCTTTTGCATAGTCTTCAGTCATGTTTAATCTTTCATTTTGGTGATTGGTGATAATGACTCTGCTCTTTTCTTTAAATAATGTGAAGTTTCTGTAAGAATGCCTGGCATTTTGCTAATAAAAGCAGATCAAAGTTTTACTAAATTGACTATATTGGTAGCGAATTCCTTTGGGAAAGTAATGGCTGATGTTTGTGGTGCTCTCTTTGTTTGTAGGTCAATGAATTCAAGTCGATAGAGAAGTTCAAAATTTTCAATACAAACAACCTGTAAGTCATCCATCATTAAAAGTTTTATATATGCTTCTGCTCTGTCTAACAGATTTTTTAATAGGTGGGTGAACTTAAAGGCAATCAAAAGGCTTGTCGAAGCAGATGCACTTAAAATGGAGATCATTCCAAATCCTAAGGTACACGTCTTTCTCATATAGTTACATTTTTCTCTCTCTTTTTTCCACGAAAAAAGTTTTATCTCTTGTATTAAGACACTAGCTGTCTAGTAATCAAGTTAAACTCTTTACAGGAAGTGGATGGAATCAAAGTTCTTCAGCTAGAAACTGCAGCTGGTGCAGCCATTCGGGTAATCATTGCACCTGAATTATTATAATGGGTTATCTAGATTGTTGAAATTTTGTTCTTTAATTTGATTACTTTCCTGTTAACCAGTTCTTTGACCGTGCTATTGGTATTAATGTGCCTCGATCTCGATTCCTTCCGGTGAAGGCAACTTCTGATTTGCTTCTTGTTCAGGTTACCATCTTTCTTGTCGCTAGTCATATAGTTCTGCAAGGGTTATCTTAATTAAGAAGTTTAAAAAGAAATCTTTTTTTTTTTTATTTAAATGATTCTAACTTTCTTAAATGGTAACGGACATTTATGACTTACCATTTTAAACTTCTTAATATATTAAAAGGACCCTTTTGTACGTGACTAAAACTTTGCCTGACCCATCTATTTGTTTCCTTTTCTAGTCTGATCTTTACACCTTAGCTGATGGATTCGTTATCCGGAATCCAGCTAGAACTAACCCTGCAAATCCAACTATCGAACTGGGCCCTGAATTTAAGAAGGTGAAGAACTATTCAATTCTTGCTCATGCTGTACTGTTAGACGTATTCCATTCTTGATTATGATAGTGAAGTTCTGATTTGGTTAACAGGTCAGCAACTTCTTGAGTCGATTTAAATCAATTCCTAGTATCCTTGAGCTTGATAGCCTTAAGGTGGCTGGTGATGTATGGTTTGGTGCTGGTATTACCCTCAAGGTACTATATAAACTCATGATACTTTCAATTAAGTGTTTCGTAAGGCATATTAAATTAGGAGGAAGATCACTATATGGTTGAATTGATCATGTATATTATATTATTTAGTTCTTAAAGCATTGCAGTCTGTGTAACAAAATGCATGGAATAAGTTGACTGATTTAACACACCTGAACATGAAAAATTGTAATTTCTTGATTAAGTTTATACGAATAGTTTGTAGTTATTATATTATTATTCACTTTGAATAATAATATAATAACTACAAACTATTCGTATAAACTTATATGTAAATTGATGTCACTCCAATCTCTTTTAACTTGTCTAATTTATTTCTCATATTTGCTCATCTTCTGTTGAGACCAGGCACAAATAAGCCTACATTAATTTTAAGTTCTCTGTATTTGGAACTGAACACCTGTAAATGAATGATGGTGTCATGAGGTTTTATCTTTTACAGGGCAAAGTGAGTATTGTTGCCAAACCTGGAGTGAAACTGGAAATTCCTGATCGAGCTGTACTTGAAAACAAGGTATCTTGCCAATCTTTTTTGCTCAAAATTTTTTTTTCTACGTCTAGTTTTGCTTTTGCTTTGACTTAATTCATTGCTAACTCTTATTACAAATTTTATGTCTAGGAAATCAATGGCCCTGAGGATCTCTAAGAAACCTGTGACAAATTATAACCCAGAGGAGCCTCTTAATGTTTGATGTTGAGCATAAGTCCTGTTTTGCTTGTTTATGTTGGATTTGATTTAGAACTTTACATATGCTGTAATATTTTGATTTCATCAATATCTATTTTCTAGTGCTCGCACGCATATTACATATTTCCTCGATATCTTTTATGTTGCTCTGGGTAACTGGGTTTAGGTAAAGTTTGCTATTGACTCAAAACTCCTTGCACGCATAAACCTTGGATTTACATGAAAGTCTACCTTTATATCCAAAAACCACAACCAGAATAAGACAATTACTTTTCTCAAACCTTCAAGTTATTAACGACCTGAGACGTCTGTGATGGAGGCTGTAGCATTAGATTTAGAAGAGGCTGTAGAAGTGGATGTGCCTCCACAGACCTTTGTTTTAGAATCAATAAAGGTTGGCTGGGTCAGAGGTTTCTGCATTAACGAGCCCTTGCTTTTGAGCAAAACAACTACTTCTGACATTCTAGTCCTTCAAATAGCCGCTGCCTGAGTGCACATTAAAGCGATTTCTACTACTTTTTTCACATCTTCTCTGAATATTCATTTAAGTCTAAACTTTGATCTACTAACTCCGAGTGCATGTTGTTCCCGTACAATTTCCTTATCTGTCACAGGTAGCTAAGTAACCCAACTCAAACTAGTGTTGAAATCAAGGGCTTTCCTAGATTATTGGATTGCTAACAGTTGGTTTTACGTTATACGTTTTTGTTAAAAATTAGGATATTTTCTATGGAACTACAGATTGATGAAACATTAATTAGGATCCTCTAGCGTTTTTTAAAAGAGTTATGTTGCTTTTGGAAATTTTGTATATAAAGTTTCGTAAACAAAAGAATGTATCATCATTCATTTAATGCGGAAATTATTATTTTAATTTTTTTATATTCACTCTTTTTATTAACTGAATAAAGGATGACACTATTTTTTATATAAAATTTGGTATAAGAAATATCACCACCATTACTCGGAAGATGTGTAAACATAACCAAGATAAGGGGATGTTATAATCAATATATATTTATTTATATATATTTATTTATTTTTGTACTTGAAACATATTAACGAGTTCATGATTCAAGCAAACTTAAATGTTTCATTAGAAATGATATTTTTATTCATAATATGAACTTTTATAGATAATCAACGAAAATATTAAACCCGTTAAAAATTAAAACAATCCTTTAAATTTGGTTGTTTCTCTTAATTTCTCATACCAAATTTTACTACATAGGGGTCTTTGTGATAACTTTTTAGAATGTTTGGATGTTTGATAATTCATTATAAGAAACTTTATAAACAATATTTTATTTCTATTATGTTTTTTTTCAAACATTTAGGGTTTTATAATTGTTTCACCATACCGTAGAGATTCAATAAAACTACCCTTAAAACTAATGTATGAAGGATCTCGATAGGACTTTTGGATCATACAAAATACGGATCACCTTTTTGGGAGAAGATCTACGGGTTCTAAAAAATTTAATTGGAGAAAACAAAAATACCTTTGTTAATCAATGAGTTTCTAAACCAAAAGTCTTTCCAATGTATTATTGCTGATATGATCTGAATAGAGATGGGTGGGCATATGTGGCAACATAACTTTTTTGCAGTTAGAATAAGAAGACATATAACTTCACTCTTTTATGTTCAAAAGAAAAAGGGGAGCCACAAGCCCACAGCGGTAGCAAAATAAATCTTTTTCTTTTTCTTTTTCTAACGAGAAGCACCAACAAGGTTTATATACCTTAAGGCCGTGTATCACCCTTCTATTAGGGACCTTATTCCTTATTATGTATGTGTTTTATATGTTTAGGAGAGTATAATACAAAGACTAATTAGTATTGTATTTAACTTCCTAATCCAATTAGAATATTTGGTTATTCTAATCCAATTAGGACTGCTTGTTATCCTAATCCACATACTAAACCCATACGAATATTCAACAAATATTACTAAGTGGACCATAACTTGTTTATAATTTAACACAAGGACTATATCGAATAAATTCAGATAAATCATAACCTATCTTCTCAGTCCATATAGAAACTCAGATTTATTAGATAGCTACCTAGGGGACCTTATGGACATATTTAATTATAAGCTTTAATGGATCTGGCCTAATACTCTTTTATTTCAAATGTAGTGGACTTCGTCCATTAACTCTGATCCATTCCACTATAGGCCAAAAACTATACTCTTGAATTAAATACTCTTTTTACTAAATAACTTAATAATTTAATATGATTAAATTATTTATCTAAGTTCATCAATTGAGTAATAGAATTACATAAATATCTTCGTAGGACATTGATAGTTGAAGTTGGATTAAAAATTTCTTTTTACCCATCCAATTACATCTCTGCCCTTAAGACTAATTTTACATCAAAGGAATGAATTAGTTTAATGAACTTTCTTCATTAAATACTTGGTCAAGACTACATTATTCAGGACCTTGTAAAACCTTCAAGGTAGTGTACCTTAAACCTTACAGAGTTATGAATTCCATATCTATAGAATGTTATTCTCTATCATATAGATCTTACAATCTTAACTAGCGAAGGTATTAACCGTTATACTAAATGTTTCACTTTCTATTCTAATCAAATATTACAGCCTACAAGTCAGAGGTTTACTACCTACTCAAGATTAAGGTAGGTATAGTCAAGTTGGTCTTGTGTACAGTTTATAATTCATGGTATTTACACTGAACCATAAATTCACATGATGATCACGCTCAAAATTAACCTTCGGCTAAGCGGTTGTTGTAGCGTAGCTTTAGGTATCGAATCCACAGGGAG
>JANKKB010027546.1:0-11124 GCA_026225775.1 Bursera palmeri | reverse complement strand
TCCACTTATATCAAGCTCCTCCAAACTCTCTACTTGCACCAAATTCTTTGGCAAATTTCCAAGTTTGGAACAACCAGAGGGATTTAGAGTTTTAAGTGATTTTAAACCATTTAAATTACTTGGAAGACTCCCAAGATTCTTGCAGTCTTTCAAATTCAATGAAACAAGTCCTGGCAAACATTCGATTGACAATGGTAATTCTTTAATTGCACTTCCATCTAAAAAAATCTCCAATAAACATTTCATACCTCCCACAATCTCTGGAAACTTTTTCAGTTTTGAGCAACCAGAAAGTATAAGTTTTTTAAGAGATTTCATATTAATCTTACTTGGTAGAGTTATAAGACTTGTACAATTTCTCAAATTCAATAAAACAAGTTTGTTATGGAATAGCAAAGATGGGTGAATCTCACGCAACTTAGGACATTCTTCAAGGACCAACTCCTCAAGATTTGGGACCATCGTGAAATCTGGTGTCTTCTCCAATTTCCAACAGTGGCTAAGACTAATGGATTTGAATAGGTTTAAGGGCTATTGGGGAAAAAAAAAGAAAAAAAGAAAAAAAAAAGTAAGTTTCAATCTATCCCATTACATAAGGATGCATGTAAAAGATAATCAATAAGAAAAAAGAAATGACTAAATTAATCTTACCTGGTTTCCTTTCCATAATTGTTCAATGTGACTATAATGCAGTTTGAGCTCAATAGTTTTATCCAGCAGCAAACTGGATGGCAAGGATTTTAAAGGATATCCTTCCCATTGGAGTAATCGTAACTCATTGGAAAGATATTCAAGGTCAGCAGCAAGTTGCGCATTTAGGATTTTGAGAACTCTTAGGTTGATCATTTTTTAAAATGCTTTAGCACTCAAATACGCCTCTTTTCCACAAAAACTCAGTACCATGCCTTCAATTGCTTCAGTTCCCTAAAAAAATTAAAACCAAAGGATAACCAAATAATAGAATAAGGACAAGTTGATAGAACTATATAGAAATTTTACAAGTTAAAAGAGACTATTGAACTAAAAAAGGGATTTTTTTTACTAAATTCCTTACCGTATTTTTTGTCAACACATGATATACATCCTCTTTCTTCCACAATCCACTTCGTTTTCCGGGTTTCTCAGGGGATTCACTCTTAACAATTTGTTGTCCCATTTCTTGTAACAAATCATGCATCCATAGACGGTTATCTAAAATAGTTATTAAAGATTTATCAATAAGAACACGTATTCCAATTCTTGAGTTAAAACCACATCCATCCAAAATTCTCGTTACGTAATCTATTTTCTCCCCTTTAAAGAAACATGCAATATCAAGAAATATTTTTTTCTCTACTTCTTGTAGTCCATCAAAATTTATTTTAAGTATATCAAGAACTTCTCCATAAGAATCTTTATTTAGTCTTTCTAGTGCACTTTTCCATTCATCTAAGGTTCTATGAAACAAAAAGGAACCCAAAACTTGGAGAGCTAATGGAAGTCCACCAGCATACTTAACAAAAAGTTCAGAAAATTCTTCTTAGTCTTTTATAGGCTGATGGTCAAATGCTTTCAAACTAAAAAGTTCAGAAAATTCTTCGTAGTCCTTCATAGGCTGATGGCCAAATGCTTTCAAACTAAAAAGTTGAAAAGCTTCACCATGATTTAGATCTTCAACCTTGTATAGAGCATCCACTCCTTTTGTCATAAGCAAATGTTTATCTCTTGTTGTTATTATGATCCTGCTACCTAAACCAAACCAATCATGATTTCCAGCTAAATTTTCTAATTGGTTTAGATGAACCACATCATCAATAACAACCAAAACCTTCTTAATTTGCAGTTTATTTCTTATCTCCCTCCTTCCATCATATTCATTGCATATCATATATTTTTTTCCCACCAAGATTTGGGAAAGAAGTTGTTTTTGCAAAGAAACCAAACCACCATTTTTTGAAGTTTCTCTAACATTGGCAAGAAAACTATTACCTTCATATTCATAAGAAATCAAATCATAAACAACTCTTGCAATTGTTGTCTTGCCTATTCCTCCCATTCCATAAATCCCTATCATGCGTACTTTATCACGATCTTCTTCTATAAGCTCCCTTAATTTCTTTATACGTGAATCCATTCCTACAAGGTCCTTGAGTATAACGTCCTTGGGTGTAGAAAATGGAGGACGACGTAAATTTCTTGACACCTCACCAACAATTTGTTGAATTAGTTTCGACTCATACCTACAAAGTGAAAAAGGAACAACAAAAGTCAGATTTTCTATACTAACTAGCCAAAGACACAAATAAATTAATAAGTAAAATGGCACATATACATATATATCAATACTTCTCATTGGATACAACAACTTTTGGAGTTAAATAAAGGCTTAGGTTTGCACAATAAACACTTCATTGGAATAGTACATTATCTAATATCAGTAAAAATTAGCACATATCAATTAATCTCGGATTAATTGTTTCCATGCCATGCCATAAAAAAAAGGATCATTTGCCAAACACCCCTCTAATTTGGTTTTTTTTTTTTTTTTTTTTNTGTTTTTTTTTTTTTTTTTTTTTTGCAATTCTCCCGATAAAATAATCACGTCATAAATAAATTGTAATTTTAAATTAACAATTTCAATAAAAGGTACCATTCCCCCGAATGCCATCCACCGATAGCGGCTACCTTCACCACAGCGTTTCTCCAAATCTGTGCCTTCTCCTTATCATTTGCTTCATGTTTATCAAAAGCTTCCTTCAAGTTCCCACTCTGCCTCCGTACTTGAGATGGATTTATACCATAAAAAACTGGATAAACTATTTGTGCCCTCTGCTCCTTGCACTCAACAATTTTAACAAGTTCATCCAAACACCATGATGACGAAGCGTAATTTTCTGAGAAAATTACGATTGACATGTGGGATTCTTCAATGGCTTTCAAGAGCTCTGAGGAAATCTCCTTACCTCTCTCAAGACTTTCGTGGTCTCTAAACATAGTAAATCTCTTCTGACTGAGAGCAGTATAGAGATGGTCGGTGAAATTCTTCCTAGTATCTTCGCCTCTGAAGCTCAGAAACACATCGTACTTTCTGTGAACGGCAGAAGGATCCATAGGAGACGACGGCACAGTTCCCCGATCCCGGAGAAGCAAGTAGATGGATGTTAATCGATCTAATCTGACCTCAGAGGTAGAAGAAGAGTTGCGACGCTTCAGGGATAGGAAATAGGCTACGAAATCTGGCGTTTTATTCTACCACTGAAATCCTGTTTGAAGCTTCTGGGCTGCGGCTGCGATGAGCCGCCTAAATAAAATCTACGGGGACCGTTTCCTATCTCTGTCAGTAAAGGAACAATTTTCTATATTTTGACCTACCTTTGACGAAATTAATATTTAACCTTATTAATTTTTTGATCGAAGAATAAAATCAGTTAATTTAATTCTAATAAAAAATTTTAAAAAAATAATCTTACCTTTATTAAAATTTATTTTCTTTTAATTTTAATTCTTAAAAATAAAATAAAATAAATTATTTTAGATAATTTTATATAAAATTATTTGTAAGTATTTTTTAATTTTTTAATTATTTTTTTAATTTTTTAAATTAAAATAATAATTATTAACTATTTGATATAAAATTTTAATTTATTCTTTCCTACAAGGATTTAAATTAACATATTCTCTTAATTAATAAAAAATTAATAAGATTATTTATATGATTGATAAAGACAATAAATATATTTTTTACTTGAAATTAGGTTAAAATACAAAGATAATCCTTGATAAAAATCTCTAATATTTTTTTTTGAAAATTTTAACTTAAATTAAAAGGTGTCATTAAGATTTAATTAATTTCAAAAAATTTAAATATTATAAAATTATATGTCGTGACACTTAACATACTATTTAGAAAAAAAAAAAGAAAAAATTAAAAAACCCTTGAGATTTGACAAAAACTTTAAATCCCTAACGTTTGAGGAATACAAAATTACATCGTTGTAATCAATTCATAGACGTTAAACTTAAAAAGGACAAGGGTAAAGTTGGAATCAAATTTCTATCATTCAAAAATAAAAAAAGACAATATCAAACACTACCCTTGTACGATGATGACGATGATAACGATGATGATGATGATGTGAAATTTGAACCTTAATATTCCTTTTAAGTCACTTTCATGTATCATGTACACAAAAGCATCGGTGCAATTGTGCACATGCATGAGGGTAATCGCAGTCAAGATAGGCTTCTTATTTGACAATGAATATATATTAATAAAAACGTGAAAGATTAATTTTTAATGGTAAATCAGTATTTATTATAAATTCTGCTGTGAAATTCTCCAAAATTCGACGAGTTACTTCTTCCATCAATTAATTAATTAATAAATTCTTGAAAAATTGTTTATATAAAAGTAAACAAGACAAAAGGTACAAATGGTCCATACAATTTTATAATGAAATATAAGTGTATACCTGTGTTGATTATTCTAAACTATTAAACAAAATTTGCATTTAATATTTTAAATTATAGTGTAATTCAAGTTTATTTTATATGATTCATCTAAGACAAAAGAAAAAAAATCCAAATTAAATAAAAAAATCCAAATTAAATAAATATTTTAAAAAATAATTACAATTCTAAAAACTTTAGACGATAAAATCACAAACTAATATCTTTGGTAGTTATCAATATATATATATATATATAGACATATCAATTTTATAGTCATAAAATTTAAATAATATATAAAATTAAGTCTCAATAGTCTGATCTATTAAAATATTATTGATCGGATAAAAAAGTAAAAAAAAATAATATAATATTTTACAAAATTTTATGATACCAATTTATAATAATAATGAAATAAGTCAACATTAATTTATATAAATAAATAAGTATAATAAATTTAACATAATCATATAATTAATATTTAATAACATTTTGCGATAAAAAAATTATATATAATTGATTTGAGAGACAAATTCCCCAAATGCCACCGAAAATATCCCAATGGAATATTCCCAAAATGAAATATTCCTAAAATGGAATATTTCCAATAGATGATGTCGAACAAGCCAAAGGTTCTCACTCAAGTAGGGGCGGACCCAAAAATGAAACTTAAGGGGGTCAAAGATAAAATAACAATTAATATAAATACAAATAAATACAAATATTTATATTAATAAAATTATTGCTAACTAATACATTTATAATTGTTTTCAAACATATTTCATCTTTTAAAAATATTGTATAATGACTTTTTTTTATCAAATCTATCAAATACATCATTTTCTATATACACAACTAAGTTATTATTCAACCATTGATCACTCATTTTATTTTGCAAACGATTCTTTACGACATTCATTACTGAATGCTAATTTTATCAACATATAAACCATAAAAATGCTATATCCTTCTTAGTTTCGACCATCACTCTTGCAAGATCTCCAATCCCATAACTTTAACTTTAGAGCGTATATCCAAATTATAAATGTCAAATTGAGAATTAAGTATCATGAGTTCTAAGTCCGAAAATCTTCTAGAATGAACCTATCAGTTATAGAGATTTCTTCATTCCAATCATGAATGTGGATGTCTAGGAATAATTAGTTTTACAAATTCACAAAACAAACTCAATGTTAATCTCAAATAAAATTTACATAAAATAACGTTAACAAGTGAGTAAATTGATGAAAAGAGGCGAGATCGATTGTTAGATGGAGTGGTGTTGTGTGGAGGTAGTTATATAGAGAGGAGATAGAATGGACGCTTGCTGGGTTTGATGGCGGTGGAGGTATATGGAAGAAGAAGGTAATTTATTTATATAAGGCAGTGATATCTTTTTTTTTTTGTAAATTAAATAATTGACATTAATTCTTATATGATTTAAACTCAATTGGGAGGAGACTAGTTAAAAAAAAAAAAAAAAAAAGGAAAGACANTTTAAAAAAAAAAAAAAAAAAGGAAAGACAACGTTAAAAAAATTTAGTTAAAAAATAAAAGTCAAATCGCCGGTGCACTCAAGCCAGCCTTTTTGGACTTTGGTGGGTAATTATCCAGCAAGCTTTCTTTTTTACGTCAACAGATTGGTATTTAAGCTAAAGTGATTCTTTCTTTTTCATGAGGAAGTCAATAGAATGGGATTTACGTTAAAATGACACTTGAGTGTACAAGTATTAATATTTATTTTAACAATCTACAAATAAATTAAATATTTTTTATTAATAAAACTTATTTTAAAATGTCTTACATATTTCAACAACGATTTTGTATATCATTATTCTGTATAATATTAATATTTAGAAATTATAAATATATAAATAAAGAGTTCATATAATAAGTAATACAATAATATTGTATATAAAACATATTATTTAACTAAAAAATCAAATTAAGACTTAAAATGATAGTTTATTATTGATGGAGTTTTTTCTTACTTTATTTATAATTTAATTTACAATTAAATATTTTAATTATTTAAATAAGTGATTATAAAAATGATTATCTAATTAAAAAGTGAAGTAAAAAATAAATTAGAACCAAGAAACAAGAAAAAAGAATTATAATTACATGTTAACCCATGACAAAGCATTAGTCAAAATGTCCACATCTCACACCGAATCGAAACTAATAAAAACTTACCAAAAATTTAACAATCAACAATTAGGATGTTGGTCAAAAGGGCATAATCGGCATTTAAAATTTTAGCATATTTTTTCCTACCTTTTCTCCGTCGTTTTAAGAAACATACAAATTCATCCTTGCTGGCATTAATCGGATGACCAACAAGGGATAAAAGCGTCATTTCAAGTATATAAGTCAATTAAAATTTAAAAAATACATTATTCATTTAAAAATAATAAAATTTTATTATTCTATCAAAATCTTTCTAATTCACAAAACTTAAAAAAAAATGGACTAAAAGAGCATCGTTAGAATCCAGTTTAACGCCACGAATGTCACAGAAACCACCAAAAACCAATGCATCATAAACCGATGAATCAATCCCATACAAATGACCATAAATCCAAAGCATAGTTGCTATCACCAAACCCCACGAACCACCATACTGCAACCACAAACCATCAAATCCAAAGAACTGATTTAGCAACCAAATAGAAAATGCAATGGGCTTGACTGATTTGTGTGTAGGCTGGACTAACTAGAGAAAATTCAAAGAAATATGTTTGGTTCTATCTCTTTCAATATAACCTCCTTTGATTTGGATAATATATGCTGCATTATCTTCATATATAATTGTGGGGATGATTTATCGTAGGAGATAACTTTTATTAACTTTGGATGTAATGAATGACAAATTGTAACTATATGCATTCTCGACTGGCCTAATGCAATGTAAATATTTTAGAATGATCATAATAAGTATCAACCAAAGTCTGTTTAGTAGATTACCATGAGATTACAGTCTCATTATAAGTAAAAATATATACGATTTGCAATCAAGCTTTATAAGGATTAGATAGATAACCAGTATTAGCATAACCAACTAAACCATGATTTTTAGAGTGCTCATATAAAAAGAATAATCCTCAGTCAGTAGTTCCCTTGAGATAATGAAAAATATGTTTGATCATATTCCAATGTCGTTTAGTGGGTGTAGAACTAGATCTTGTAGATAAATTAACTACAAATGCAATATCTATCCAGTCCATTGTGTCAAATATAATAATGCACATATAGCATTCAGTATCTATTTATCATATTCTTTAGGACAAAATGGATCTTTCTTAGGATCAAGTGGTTTAACAACTATCAGGGTACTCAATGGATAAGTCTTATACATATTAAACTGTTTCAAAATCATTTCTATATATGCCGATTGATAAACAAATATATTGCCTAAACTATGCTTAATCTGCAAGGCGAAATAGTATTTTGTTTTTCCTAAATCTTTTATTTCAAACTCTTTTTTTAAATATTCAACATCATTGTGGATCTCCTCTAGAGTTCCAATTAAATTCATGTAATCGAAGTATACTTCCACAATGGCATAACTAGATTTTGACGTTTTTATAAACACGCAAGGGCATAGACGATCATTAGCATTCCTTCTTTTATCAAGTATTCACTAAGGCATTTATACCACAATCTTCCAGACTTTTTTAATCCATACAAGGATCTTTGTAATTTAAATGAATACATACTACTTGGTTTTGTTTTAATTGCATCAGACAATTTAAATCCTTTAAGAACTTTCATGTATATGTCAATATCTAGTTTACCGTAAATGTGAGTAGTACCACATCCATAAGGCATATGTGAAGTTTCTTTGAGATTGTCAAACTAATCAAGTATCTGAAAGTGATTATATCTATTATCGGGGTATATGTTTCATCAAAATCAATACTTGATCTATGAGAAAAACCCTGAGTTATAAGTTGGACTTTATATTTAGCAATGTCAATATTTTTATTTTGTTTTCTAGTAAATATCCATTTATATTCAACGAGTTTGACGTCTTCAAATGTCTTGACCGTTGGTCCAAGAACTTCATATTTTGCCAAAAAAGTCAATTATGCTTGAATTGCTTCCTTCTATTCGGGAGAATCATGTTTGTGCCTACATTTATTCATTATATATAGTTTAAAATCATAATTCATAATTTCAGTGTCTACAACAAATGAAATTTTTTTCTCAGTGATAATTTCATCGCATTTATTTCTTATAATTGATAGAAATTTTCTCATTTCTAAATACTTGTGCTTCTTCAGTGGCTTGTGCCTCTCTAGGGACTTGTGTCTTTTTAGGGACAATTATCTATTCAAGAATTAAATCTAATAATGTGGATTCTTTGGTTCGATCATTATTTCCAATGAAACTATTATAAGTCACTTTTCTTTTTTAGGTGGCAATGTCTTTTGATTCAAGGGGTCTACCACGCTTCTGGCATATATTAAATTAATCATTTACAGTTTTAAGGGGGCATTATTCTACAAGAACATTCATTTTTGCCTGTGTATTAGCAGCATGTAGATGTGACTTTGTTACTTTTGTTGCATTAGTAAAAGCATCCCACATCTAATTTGTAATATTCTGAAGATGTATCATCCTTCGTACTTCACTTTCACATTGAGATGTGCAAGAATTAAGATGAGATAAAGTGTTTATATTCTAAAAACTTTCGTGCCTAGCTTCAGGAAGCTTATTCCTAACTATAGAAGGCATTTTTCTCTTCCCCAATGGTGGGAACACTGTCTCATCAAAATGAAAATTTCATAGTAAAAAGATTATTTGTCAAGGACTCCAAATATCTTATTATAGAAGGTGAATTATAACCCATTTAAATCCTCAATCAATATTGAGGTCCTATTTTTGTTCGCTTTGGGGCAACAATGAGAATTTTCGTGACACAACTAAAAATTCTTAAATGAGATATATCAGGATATTGACCAAGTATAAGTTGTACTAAGGAATACTCATAAGAAGCAGTGGGTCTTAGTCTAATCAATGATATAATATACAAAATGAGGAGCAAGGGAGCAAGGGAGTAGAGAAGATGATCAAAATTTCATTCAAATAGCAAAAGCCCATGTCATAATCAACAAATCATGACTCATACATCAAAACCCATAACAAATCAAGCCAAAAGACACACAAATTGAATAAAAATCAAGCATCTTACCGTCAAGGAGCAAGGGAGTAGAGAAGATGATGCGATGAGGAGCAGAGAAGCAATGCAGAGGAGCATCTGACTATCCAATCAAAGGCAGGACATGTTGTTGGAGGATTTAGAAAGTCTTAAACGAGCCAAATGAAGTTAAATCAGGATGAATACTATGGTGCTCAGGGTGTTGCAGTTCGAAGCTAGTGAGGGGTTTTGAATGAGAGATACGTGGTAATGAGTCAGGGACGCAAGGGTGTTGAATGAGAGAGGCGTTGCTATTTGGTGTAATTGGAATTGAAAAGAGCCAAATGAATTTGAATTGAGATGAAGACTATTGTGCTCAGGGTGCTGCAGTTCGAAGCTAGTGAAGGGTGTTGGATGAGAGAGGCATGGTAATGAGTCAGGGGTGTTGAATGAGAGAGGTGTGGTAGCTAGTATTTGCCATTTAGTGTAATTGGAATTACATAGCGTTTAAAATTGTTGTGTATGGTCTAAATAAATTACTCATAGCGTTTAGTGCTGTGAAGGGGTTAACAGTGTTGGACTTAAACATTTTTACACCGTTTATTTAAAAACCGTTGTAAGTTGTTGCTATGAAAATTAACCCTTCTTGTAGTGATAAATAACTCTTTTTACGACATTTTTAAAATACCTTAAATAAATTTTTGTTGCATTTTTAAAATGCTTTAAATAAACATTTTTTTTATTTCCCTATTGCCTTTCAGCAACATTGCTAATGTTTAGGATTCTTTGAACATGTCAAATAGTGACTGCAGAAAGCCAAGGGGCACAGGATAGAATGACGACTTCCAAGCCTTCTTAATTCACAAGTTGTGTGTTCATTGCAGGAAAAATTAATAATCATGGTGAAAGGAACACTGGGACAAAAGATAAATAAAATAAATAAGATGGGGACTATATTGCGATCAGAATATTTGTACAAAATAATTGTTAGCTTACAAAGCATTTCAAAACTGCAGCTGAAACTACTATCCTTTCTTTCCTGCTCCAATGCTTTTCTATATTTCCCATAAATTAGAAGACATTAATAATTATTTTCCTATGGCTTTCAAATTTTCCTTTTGAACGAAAATTTACATGATCAGAGCTCTACTCCCTACAATACCTGCTAATGTACAGTTCACCACCTCGTACTTTCTTCAATCAGGCTGAGGGAGCTAGTAATCCCCTTTTCACTAGCTCATGCCTACATAAAAGACATTCCATTCAAGCTGATTTAGGAATGATATATTCCACACAGTGCTCTTACACAGATGCAGTGATCATAAGAAAATGCTAACTCACAAGCCATCCTTGAAGCTAAGAACCACATCATGCACAGAGCTTGCCATGAGAACACTTCTAATCAGTATTTGAACAACTCACAGTAATAACTGAAAAAATAATTGATTTTGCCCAGTAAAATTTTGAGATACACACAAAAGTGTGTCCAATGAATACTATTCAGTCAGGAAAAACATCATATGTTGATTACCACACCATAGAACTACATGGGA